>JAANSO010000694.1:0-25135 GCA_036507315.1 Lepidocyrtus fimetarius
TCCAGGTTTGAAAAGATAACCAAATGATAACCATGCATGCAAAAATTTACATAAACTTATTGCATTTAGCTGAAAAATGTCCAATTGGAAGATCTCACATCATCCCAACCAAACCCCGACCTCTTCAAGGAGCACCAAACCCAACTTGAGCAATATTCATTGCTGTTTGGCTTCCAAGACGGGAAAATCGAAGAGATTTGCGCAAATCATGAAGAAGACGTTTGGGTGGTTAACGTCAAACGGGGGATCATTTCAATGTTGCAAAACTCAATGGACGACTTGTCAACTTCCGGTTTTTCTAATGAAGTACGAAATTAATTTATTTATCCCTCATCACAGATGTTATTAAATAAATTCGCATCTTTTTCTGTTAAAGATCGATATAAACGGCCGTTGCCCAACGGAATACATCCTGGATGGAGAATCTTGGGGTGGAGCAATCTCCTTTAAGAAAATCAAAGACTTGAACAAATGCACCGGAAGACAAACCGGCTTCTCTGGAATCCAATCTGTTCCCTACTCCTCAAGTTCCCCCATTCAGAACATTCCCCTTTTAAACGGAAAACTTGAATGCACGCAAACCGTTCGTAACTCCAAAATAGAGAAAATCCACTGCGAAGAGGAGCAAACCTTCCAGCCTTTTGAAAGCCGGAGTAGCGCCGTTAACAGAGTTGTCCAAAGTTTGGAATACATTTCAGAACATGCTGCATTGAAGCCCAGCAGTGGTGAAAGTAAATCTTTTTTAATTATTTTAAATATTATTTAAAATTAACTGTATTTATTCTGTAGTTAACGCAGTTTATGTAAAGAAGTCCCTTCTTTTCGAGTCATTTGAATCTGCGAATGCGGGAGGAACCGGGGAAGAAAATTTCGAACAAGTTCTCCTCCTTTTGGAAAACCTGGAAAGGGTCAGTTTCCCAACAGTGACTCCGAAAGCTCCGCAAATGTACACGGTTTTTGTTGACAAGCTCCGCACCTCAAATGAAAACACTTTTAAATTAGTTTACGATGCGGTTAAAGGAACCAACAAGGAAAAATACTTGATGGAAGCCCTGCCATTGATAAGCTCCTCCTCGTCCCTTTCATTTTTAAGGGACTTGGCCTTATCCGATGTTTTAACGGAAGAGCAAATTCAAACCTGGCTTACTTCATTGGCTTTTATCAAGTACCCAACAGCTAACATGATTAAAGCCGTGGCGGTAAGTTTAAATTTAGCAAAGGTATATTTTAAAAATACTTAACTATGTTTAATTACTTTAGCCAATGCTTTATAAACAACCAACAATGGAAGCCTTGCTGGGAATCTCTTCCTTAATAAACTCCTACTGCAAAGAGAATCCTTCCTGTAATCAAGAAGTAGTTGTGAATGAAATCCTGGAGAAAATTACATCCGACCTTGGAACTTCCTGTCACGTAACCGAAGGAAATCTCGAGGAATTACGGGAAATTGTTCTGCGACTCAAAGCTTTAGGCAATGCCGGGGTTCTCCCAATCACCGAAGAAGTTTCAAAAGCACCCCTCGTCATGAAATGTATTAAAGACGTTAAAAACCCAGCGGAGGTCCGTCTCGCCGCAATTGATTCCTTAAGAAGGTTATCCTGCCCGTCTTATAATACCGAAGAGCTTGAAAATTTATTTGTGAACGTTGGAGAAAACACTGAAATAAGAATCAGAGCTTTTTTGGCCGTTATGAACTGCGCAAATCGACAAACAATTGAGCTAGTCAAGTCTGTTTTGTACGCGGAATCAGTTAATCAAGGTAATTTAAAAAGCGTTAATTTTCATAATTAATCTTAACTTAACTTTAATTATGTTTCTGCAGTTGCATCCTTTGTTTGGACGTACATGACCAATTTGCAAGAGACCAACCGCCCAGAAAAACAATCAATTCGGGACCTCGTTTCGAATGAATTCTTTAAAAACAAATTTAGTACAGATGCACGAAAATTCTCCCGAAATTACGAAGCCTCCACATACTGGGAAGAATGGAACATCGGGGGTGGCCTAGACTCCAACATAATCTTCACGGAAGAGTCCTTCCTCCCCAAAACCGGAATGCTCAACCTCACAGTCCAACTCTTCGGCCAGTCCGTCAACCTCCTTGAATTCGGCGTGAGGGCCAACGGTCTAGAACAAATACTAGAGAAAGTATTCGGCCCTCAAGGGTACTTCCCCGACAACCGCGTCACCGACTTCCTGGAGTCCTCCAGGGTAAAACGAGACGTTGAAGAAGACGACAATGGGCTACGCTACCTTTACGAGCAAGCAAAAGGCCCTGAACAAGTTCCAGGCGGTTCTTTTTACACTCGCATCTTTGGAAATGAACTGCTCTACAAAAACTTCCACCTTTCCGACAAAACAGCAATCCCAAGCGTAGTTGATGACACAGGAAAAAGCTATTTTAATATCCGCACCCTTTTAAACAATTTAAGTACTGGAAAAAGCTCAGAATTTTCAAAATCTTCAATCCTGTTAGACTCCAGCTATGTCCTATCCACCTCTTCCGGATTCCCGCTTGGTTTAGGAATTCAAATAGCTTCAACAATGTCTCTCGTGGCAAATGGGAAATTCAGCGTTGGGAAATTCATGGAATCCCGGGAATTAGATATTCACGGGACGGTTAAGCCAAGCACCGTTATAAACGTTGACGGAACTCTTGCAATGCAAATTGGCCGAGGAGGGAACCAAGTAAAAACCGGTCTCAAGCTCCACAACTCTCTCCGATCCTCCACCGCTTTAGAAATGAGTTTACTAATGAAAGGAAAAGACTTGCTTCATGCGAAGCTTGACTTTCCCCAAAATAAACACGAAATAATCGACATGACCTCCGAACTCTATGTCGTGGCCCCTCAAGGCGACATTCAAGTAAATGAAAGAAATTCCGAAGAAATTAACGAAATTGACTACGCAACAAAAGGTTGCTCCGCTTCATACATTTCCGACATATTCGGAATGAAGCTCTGTTTAGAAATGGACATCCCAAGTAAATTCTCATTCACTCCGAAACGCCCCGCTTATTTTATCGTATACATGGAGAAAACCGATGAATTTACTGGTTACACAATCAACTACAAATTTGACAGTGATGCCTCAACAACAAAATTAAACGCTGTTTTTGACACGCCCCAATCAAGAATAAATCGCCGGATTGCCGCAGACTTTCTCCTGGACAGGGGGATGGGGAAAATAGCCGGAAGTTTGGAAAGTGTTGCACACGCTCTGCGTGCAGAAGCCGTTTACACGCAATTTCATAAAAACTTTGAACTTTCTTGGGTGAACAATGAAAAAACAAGTTTTTTAATTTCAACGGGATTGCGAAGCGATGGGAACGTAATGAAACCGCATTTCCTCGTGACTTGGCATAGCAGACCCCTTGTAGACCTTAAAGGCTCTATTGATACAACTCCAGAGGTGAATAACGAAGGGAAGACTTCTATCGAGATGAATTTAAAGCATTTGACTGAAACGCCGGTTAAAATTTCAGGTAAATTCAGGCAAAAACCAGGTTAAATATTTAAAAACTGGAGTTTAATTATTTTTTGGATTACAGGTGAAATCACAGGCTCGTCAGAAATGAAAGAAGCTTCGTTATCAATAGAATCCTACATTCTCACTGGAAACGTCCACTCCCAATTTAAACGAAAGCCAGGCCACTGGAGTACAAAAACTTCCGTGGACTACTCCTGGAAACGTGGAAAAGTCCACACGGGGGATATCAGCGCAAAACTCCAAAGATCAAGGAAAGGAACCCTAGCAAAATACTTAATTACCGCGGGGATGTCCACAACACAATTTCCCGACCAGACCTTTGACTTCCACTGGGAAACTCAAGCAAGCCACGGTTTCTGTGAAAACTCTTTAAAAACCAGCTGGGGCAAAACAACTTGGGAAGGACATACCCTATTCAGCCAACAATACCAATTTGACTTTTCCGAGCTACGTTTGGAATGCTCCCTGGCATCTTCAAAGTACAATGTCGACTACCGCTGGGAATTCGCTCACCGCACAAACACCGAAGGCTTCTCGACAAAAGCCTTGGGCCGACTTGGAACCGGAAACGAAGCAATTGCCCACATTGAATACCTCACCTCAGTAAACGACCTCCTACGTAAATCCTTAGAGGCTGGGGCAACCTGGCCAAACACGGAGTACACTTTCAAAGCCCTATTCTTCGAAAAAGACAGAGGCGACTTTGAAGCCGAGGTTTTAATAAACTTAAACAAAACCCGGGACTTGAAAGCAACCGCTTTGTATATAAATCGCTCCAACAATTTAAAATTAGACCACACAATTGAATTCCGCGCCAGAGGGTTTACTTCAGTCCCCTTTTCGGGGTCACTGGGGCTAACCGCAACGGAAAAACAGACTCATATCGGTTGCCAAGTACAATTCGAGGGGAAGAAGCCCTACAGTAGCAGAATGAGCACTAGCATTGATTACAGCCATTCAAAATATACCCACAGATTGGAAGGGAAGGTGACCTTGAATGAGATGAAATACAGCGGGGAAATATTCTACGGGTCGGGGAAAACTGGGGCGAAGAATTTAACTGTGGATTTACAATTGGAGAATCACATCTTCTTAGAGGCAACGGTAAAACCCCAGAAAATATTTTAAAATATTTTACAAAATTATTAAATTCCGTTTTATTTTCCAGTTAAGCGGAATGCTCCCCAACCCAACGGTGGCCACCCTCCTTGTCATCCCCGATAAAGACGCGGAGCCCAATAATAAACTCCAAATTGATGGAAACATCGACTCTCGAGCTATCTCCTTAGGAGTTCACTACTTCGGCGAAGAAGTCGGCTTTGCTGGGCGCTACGACGATGAAAGCCTTCTCGTGGAAGCTGTTTGGCCCGAAGAAAAGAAAATTGTTGCATCCTTTGTCCTACCAAAATTTTCTTTAGCCCAGGCACAAATCGAAATAGATATTTTAACTCCATTTGAAGGCTACAAGAACATTACATTTGTTGCGGATCACTCACTTGACGAAGAAAAAGTAAAAACAAAAGTGGCGGGAGGTGTGGAAGATTCCCTTTTGGATTTAAACATCGGGGGAGTATTCACCTCGAAGGAAATGAGCATTGCGACGGAGTTGTCCATCACTGGGCTGCCAAAATACGAAGGAAATGTTTTAATTTTGAGAAAAAATAAAAGAAAATCCTTCCAAGTTTCAGTAAAAGCCGATGAAAAAGAAAGTCTGTTTGATTTTGACTTTATCCACTTGGATGAAGGATATGTTGGCAAATTTAACTTTTTTGGCTGTCCTTTCTTTAATAAGGTGGGTAATTAAAATATAACATAATTTATTTAAATTTTTACTTAATTATGTATAATAATTAGGTTGCTATGGAGGTAAATCATCAGTTCAGCTCTTCTCAAACTTCCTCCTACTTTACAAAATTCGAATGGGGAGACAATTCTGAACAAATTTCCCTCCTCGTTAAAAACCAAAACCATCCTTTGACAATTGAAAGCAAATTAATCACATCATGGACCTCAGCCAAAGAAGTTGTAGCGTCCCTAACCTGGGACCCTGACCGGGGCATTAAGCAACTCTCCCTGACATCCAAACAAGACGCTGACACAATCACAGCGAACATGAAACTAGTAATTTCCGGGACCTTAAAAGACTTTAGGCACGAACTTGATGGAGAATACTACGGACAAGTAGGAAGACTAACAATTTCAGGTGGACTAGAGGGCTTCACCGACTCCAACTTCCACAGCGTTTTGAACCTCCCCTCAAAACACATTTCGTTTGACTTTTTGAGTAAAAAAGAAGGACAAAAATACATTGGAGAGTTTAAAGCAGATGTGGACGCAGCTATTACAACGGCCGGGATAAAATGGGACTTTACTTCGGAGATAACCCCGCTTAAACTCATTTCAATTTGGGGTCAAAGTCCAAAAATCCCACCAATTTCCACCTCAATTGAGTACACAAACAGTAACGGAAGGAATTTAAAATTAAAAATAATTAAATCCGATGAGTCCGTTCTCGACATGGAAACAAACTTGCAGCTCCTTTCCAAACGTCTTTGGTTTATCACCTTCGCTTTAAAATCCGAACTTTCCATAATCCCTTCCATTTCCTTTAGTTCCAACCACAACCTTGAAGACTTAAACGAGCTCAAGCACACCTCAACCTTGGAAATCATTCCCAAACACGAACCATCCTTTTGGCTCAATCGGTACAACATCTCCACCCGTAAAGTTTCCGTGGACGCTTCGCTAACCAACTTGGAAGACATTAAAGGCGCAGTTATTTTCGGCGATAAAGACTTCATTCTTGAAGGAAAAGTGGATAGGGTAGCGGAAGGGTACAAAACCAAAGTGAAAATCTCTTCGAATCAATTCCACGAGTTGGAATTCCAAGGGTTATATAATAACGAAGCTAGCGGGTTGTTATCCACGGGGCAATTTGTGAAAAAATCGGGCGAAGTACTTTTAAAATATTATGTGGAGATGAAACAAGCCGGTTTTGATAAATCCGGAAAGTTTTCCTTGGAATCGAAGCTCACCAGTCCTTTGAATATTTTTGCAAGGTTGAATACTGAGCACGGATTAAATACCCAAGGACAGTTGACTTATGGACAACAGAGTTTAATCGACTTTAGCGCCGTTACTTTGATTTCTCCACAAATGGGCAGAGTTGAATCCAAACTGAGCAGCACTTACTTCACTTCAATTTCAAATCTCAAGCTTAACCTCCAATACGAAATTGGCAAGGCCAGCGTAGAATCCAAGATTGCATTACACGACGGCCTTAAAGCCTACACAGCCTCCTTAGAATCCAACTGGGCAGATGAAGAAAAATTTGCAAAGTTATCCTACAAAGGCTCTATGCAATTCGCTGTGGAAGGGATGATCGAAGGCCTAAGTCAACTAAAAGCCTCTGCACAATACAATGAAAAGTCATTGGGGGAAATTGCGATATCATACAGACCGGAAATGCAAGGAGAGCAAAGTTATTCATATGGAAAGCACGGGATCTACATGACTTACGTTGACAGTACGGGACTCCAGCAAGACTTCAACGTAATTGTTGGAGCAGACTCGAAAAAGATTTACTTAAACTTGCAAACTCCAATTGAGGACTGGACGAATGTAGTTGTAGACGGGCAGATAACCCCGTCCTCCACCGGAAAAGGGCTTAAGTTTTTACTTGAAAGGGAAGCTGAAAGCATTGAAGGAAGTTTCGAGTCGAAAAATTCTCGAAAAACTGGAACACTCCAGTTATACTCCGACTTGTCAGTGGTTGGCTTCTCAAAATTACGGCAAATGCTGCTAGACACTGCGCAAATTGAAGGGTTATCTGCAACATCCCCGCAAAAATTCACATTTCAACTGGTCTGGGCCACGAATAATTTAAACGTTAAAGTCGAGACACCCGTAGACTTCATGAAGAAACTCCTTGTCCAAGGCTCCTGGGAACTGAAAAAGCCCCAAAAAAGTTTCTCAATTTCCGGGCAAGTCAACGATAAGCAATACAAATTCAAAACAGAATTTCAAAACGAAGAAGGAAAATTCGAAGGAAATCTGAACATGGAAGCTGACACCCTTTGTAAACTACAATTTGATTACGATTTTAACACAGATTACAAAGCAAATCTTGCAGTGGGAGGTCCCAACTGGAATGTTGGAGGGAAGGTTGCAATTACTCAAGATTCTTTAAAAATTGACGTGCTAACTCCATTGCGGTATTACCACACAGTTTCAGTAACGCTCTCGCGCTCCATCCAGTCCTTGCATCAAGGTCTCTACTCAATCTCATGGGACGTGGACGGAGACAGTGACAAAATTGAATTAAAATACGAAATTGAAAACGGCCGGGTGGAACTTCGTGGAACCACCCCATTCCAACCTTGGAACTCTGTAGTGGTCACTGTAATTTACGACACGCCATTTCAAAGACTCGCCTTCCATTCCCAGAGAGGAGACGGACAAGAAATAAAATTAAATTTTGAGATAAACAGCTCTGGAAACATGACGGATTTGGAAAACCCCGCGTCTTCCAGCATCCTCGTGGCTATTGAGTCTCCTTTGGAGCACTTTGAAGACATTAAATTCTCCCTTTTATACGATAGAAATGACCTTGTCCACGTAGCCAACCTTTCCATTATTCGTAATGACGGGGAAACAGAAGGAAAATTAAATTTAAAATTCAGACATTCCGACCCAGTCGCCCTCGACATTTCAGCTTATCTCTCCAGCCCCGCATTAGTTTCCAAAGCCACAGCCCACGCTTCCCTCCTCGTGGACGATCCCAGCGGGGAAAGTACAATTTCTGCGCATGTCCAAGCCAACGGAAAACGATATGAAATGTACGGTTCCTCCCAGCTAACCCCCTCCCAAACAAAATTTGAAATGCGAACAAGTCTTCAATTCCTCCGACAGTTGAAACTCTCGTTGAAAAAAGCCTCGTCATTTATTCTACACGGGCTCTGGTCTGGCCACGGGAATAAAGTCGAACTCCATGGAGATCTTCTTTGCCAAGGGCTAACCTTATCCAAGATAAGCTTCAACGTGTCAACCCCACAAGACTTGCTCGGTTCGTTTGGCTTCGACGGTGAAATAGTCAGTGACGGAGGCACTTTGAATTCCAAAGTTGTCTTTCAAAACCACGAAGTTCGTTGGCTTGCCAAGCTAAGTGGTACCTTCGCGGAGGGCGGGAAGGACGAATGGAGGTTGCAAATAAACACCCCTCTTGTGGGATACAAGCACGTTGTGATCTCTCTAAAACACCGTTCCACCCCTGAAGAAAGACACGTGCTTGCCACCATTCAATTAAACAAGAAAGAAATGAGTATGAAAGTTATCTACAAAGATAAGCAAGTTCAAATAGTTTTATCCTCGGAGTTATCTCACCTCCCAATTCAAACCAAAATCGACAGTGATTGGAGGAACGAGCTCCTCCTGCAAATTGAGTCCAACGCGGGGAATGAAGAATACGGCGCAGGATTCAATCTAAATTTGCAAGGGATTGCCAACGGATTTTTAGAATTTTCCTCCTCTTCTTTAACCAATCTCAACACCCACTTGGACTGGGACTTTGAAGGAGATCGGAGCCTAGGTCAGGGCGTGCTTAATATCCGGAATACTTTCATTGGAAGTAAGTCCCTCCGCTCATCTTGGAAAAACGAAGCCTGGAAGGATGTACAGGTTGACATTTGGGTACGTTCCGGAAATGTAGAAGATGAAAAAGGGTTTACAATTCAATACAAGGTTACTCCACACACTTCCTACGGGTCAATCCAAGCTTTAGCAAACTACACCTTGAGCGAAGGTTCCAAATCTTTAAAATTCCAAGGCTCTTTGGACAAGACAGCCACGCATTTAACATTCGATTCGGTGTTGAAGACGCCATTCACGGAGTTCCAAACTTTCGACGTAAAAGGAAATCTCACGTTGAAAAACAAAATTGAGTTTAAAATCGAAACGAATATGAACGAAGAGAGGCTAATCGCGGGAGATTTAAACCTTTCCTTAGCCCCGTTAAAAAGCCAGTTAGTTTTTAACTTGGACCTGCCCCTAATCACGGACCCACTTGAGCTCGTTGCTGTTTACGATATCGCCACGGAAAGTAAATTAATTCGGCTTCTTTTTAAACAAAATGTATACGTGATTGACGTCCAACTTGGGGTAACCATTCCAAAGGATAGCTACCAAATCGACATAAACTTAGGGGCCAAGAGCACCGTCCCCAGTTTATTCGTCGATGCTTCCGGCGACGTCCGTATGGAATACGCTGTAAGTGAAGACGGCGCCCGGCAATTGTCCTTCAACATGAAAGGTAATCGCGTAGGGGAGTGGAAACTCCTTGCAATAATGCAAGCAACCTCTGACATCCACGCAAAAATCATTTTCGAAGGGCCATTCCCTCCAATGCCGACTTTAATGGCTGAGTTTAATTTGGGAGGCAATATAAGACAAGGTCTTCAGAGTGAATTAACGCTCATCTTAGACTCCAATAAAGAATACACGGCAAATTTCCTTTATGAAAAAGGAAGCAAAATAGAACTAAGTTTTAAAACCGCTCAAGGACAATTCTTCCAAGGTCAAGTTCTCTTAAATTCTGATGGAACTTCAAATCTAAACGTTAACTTTAACGGGGGCACCGACTACAAGTTCCAGGTCACCGGGGAATTAAAAATGCTTCCAGAAACCAAACAAGGATCAGGCTCTGTGGTGATCACTTCCGGTTCAAATACACAAACCCCTCTGGCATTTGAAATCGTTGTGGAAAACCAAGGCAACATCAAAGCTGTTGGAAGTTCCAATGAAAAACAAATAAAGGTGGAGGCTATCCTCCAAGGAGTAAACGGGGGAAGTTGGCTTCTGGCTGGGAACACTTTTATTAAAGTAGAAGGGAACGTTATCGGTTTCAAGGATGATTTAGACTTTGTATTAAACGCTCAGCATTACTTTAGGGATGGAAAATACAGTTTAAACGCCACCACAGGAGATGAAGACAACGGCTACACTTTAGAAACTTATTTAGCAACGGGAGAGAGTGCTTATCTATTTGGCAGGTTTGAAGGATTCAAACCTTACGATTTCCTGTTGGACGTCAAACTGTTATCTTCAAACGTTAATGTAAGTAAACTTTAAAATTCCCTTTACTTGTTTAATTACTAAAATTAACTTTTTCCTGATTCCAGGTCGTATTTAATGTTGGAACTCTCTTCGACCTCCACCTAAACAGCGAATACGGCTCAACCGACAACCTCTCCTTCATGAACGGTGTCCTCACTTTAAACAATCACCAATCCACTTTAAAAACCTCAATTCTAAAAGAATCTAACAATCGCTCCATTTGCAAAGCAATCTTGGACATTCCCTACATAAAGCAAAAATTCGACGTAGAAATCACCTCCGTCATTTCATCCCCACAAAACATGAAAGGAACAATTGATTTGGCAATAAACGACCAAAAATTCCAAATCTCTGGAGGTCTCGACACCCAAATATTTTCCTCAACCGAAGGAGAACGCTACATCGAAAGGAGAATCCAAATCACAAGCAATGTAACCGCTTTGGAGCTAACTACCCTCGGTTTAGACCTGTTCTTAAGAAAGCCAGCCTCCTCCTTCTCTTCCGTAAGTGTCACCGGAGCATTGACAGTGAACGAAGACGTTACAACTTTATCCGGCGGGTTTGAAATCCCCGGGATTGACTCCACCCACACCGGAATTTACTTAAAACTTGAAAGCTCTTATTTCCCTGTGGAAGAAAGTTATGAATTTTTCTTGAAATCTTTTGGAAATCAAATGAGGAAAGTAGAAGGGAAATTAAATTACAAACTAACAAAGTTTGACATCCTTTGGGATCTCATCCTCCCGACAAATGTTGTATCCTTCAGCTACGCAGGCAGATCAGACGACGGGGAACGAGTGTCCTTTGAAATGGAAAGCGTATTCAATCCGAAGGAGGATATTCAACTTAACATTAACTCCCACGGATGGGACACTCACTACATCTTCAAAGCTTCGCTATCCCGTTCAGTTTCCACAACTATCGGGCATTTATTCATAGACGCCCCGAGAATACTTACCCAGTCATGTGAGTACAAAATAACAGTGACAAACAATGAAGATGGGAGTTACAACATGGCAGCTTCCGCAGTTCGTGGAAGGCTCGTTATGGAGCTTGTTGGTGAAGCTGAGGTGACTGCCAAAAAGATAAACACAGTTTTAAAAGCAATGGGCTCTTATGGCTCGCATTACGTAATGCTCGTGGGAGGAAGAGAAGCCGCTGGGGAGTTTGGGTTTGAAATAACAGCGGAATCCTCCTCTCTCCTTGTTGGCAAAAGGGTTAATATCCGGGGCAACCTGACATTTGATGGCAATAGCGTTCACACGAATCTGCAATGCAGGGCTTTAAGAAACATTCACGAGTTAAGGGTGGAATGGAGTAGGGCCAGGAACGGTGGTAATAAATTCAGCGTCCAGATAGACTCTCCTGTGGTAACCCCAACCATCCTGGAAGCGGAATGGACCTTTCAAGAAAAGGTTTACCAAGGTAAATTGAGTATTCAAGGGTTTGGAAAAGTTCATCAAGCAGAGTTCGGCTTAAACTTGAGAGATTTTGAAGGAAAACTCCACATAATTTCACCTCTTCTTCCTTCAAATGAATTCAACTTCCACATGAAGTCCATCGTCCTCCCAAACAACATCGATATTCTCGGGGACATCCGGATTCGCGGAGCTCACTGGAAATTCGAAGGTGTAGCGAGTTTCAGCAGCATTCAAGACATGTCTTTCAAGCTGGAAACAAGAACTCCGTTTGACTTCCTTGATAGAGTAACCTTTGGGGTGAAGAGCACCAGAGAAGAAATCTACTTCGAGATGCACACCCCTTCCACATACATTCCCAACTTGCTATTCAAACTTGAAGATTTAATTCAAGGGGTGGAGCAAGGACTCTGGTATAAGCTAAAGCCCAGCCTTATCATCTCCGTTCCAAACGGAAAATACGCAGCCATGGCTTCAATGGAGGTGCCAAACTATGAAACTTCTGGAATTCTGCACGTAATGATGGAATACTTGGAGAGGAATGATTCCTACATTGTCGAAACCTACATGGAGCTCTCTCCTTTGAAAACTTTTAAGCTTCAGATGAACACCCCAGGAAAATTAGAATTAAAATTAGCCACCCCATTTGACTTCCTCCGGTTGGTGGAGTTCACTGCCGAGGGTGAAATAAACAACAGGCGGTCAGGCAAACTCCAAATCACCTCTGGATTCAACTCCCTCCAAGGGAAGTTCCAAGGGAGCTTTGACAACACAAATGGGAACATGCAAGCCACCACAAGACTACTGACAAATATCCCCGGCTATGAAAAATCCGCTTTTGCCTTTGCAATTGAAACATTTAACGGAATCGGGGACGGGAAGAGCTTCCACGTTGAGTTTATAAAACCAGATTGGGAGAGACAGTTGAAATTAGACGCAGATTATCGATACATGTTCGAAAGCTTTTTAGAATTAGAAGGAGAAATCAACATTAACATGGATTCTTACATGAATGTGCCACCCCTTCACAGCCACGTTAAAAGCGGGATGAAGGAGGGAAGATACTCCGGCGTAATTTCCGGTAATTTTGGGCGTCACAATCCAAAACTAAAAATAGAACAAGAAAGCGCCGAGGGAAGGGTAACTGTCCAAGTGGAAGCTAAAGCCGGTGAAGGGGACCGTTACAATCTTCTCAACTCATTCGAAATGATTCAAATGGCACGGGAATTCTCTCTCAGGGAGAAGCTTTACTGGAAAGGAAATGAAGTTTTAAACACGGAGGTTATCTTATCAAACGAAGATGAACTTTTAGAAGGACACCTTCACCTTGAAAGCCCTTGGGGCCCTGTCCACTCCAAGGCTGTCCTAACGCCCATTACGTTCTTAACGATGAACGAAGACCTTTCATTTTCCCAGCTTTTGAAGAATTCCAACATAAGTTTTGAAGTACTCTTCAAAGAAGAGAAAATGCTGGGGTTGGAAATAGTAAGCAAAGACGGAATGCGGCTTTTCGAAGTGCACAACCCAATCCGTCCCGTTTCCCTTTCCATCGCTGTTGAAAAAATGCACTGGAACGCACTTCGAATGAAGGCGGGAATATGCTGGGATTTAAAAATCCCGGAGAAATCTTCAATAGGGCTGGATCTATACATGTACCGTCGTTCCACAGGCCTAACCCTTGGAGGTTACCTTGCCGGAGCAAATTATGGCATAATTACCGGGAAATTTGAACATTTCTTAATAAGTTCAAAAATTGCCCAGAATTTTGAACTGAAATGGAACGGATTTGCCGGAAGGAATGGAAACCTTGGGTATTCCCTAAACATAACTGATAAATCCACAGGGTTTAAAAAACAAGTAGACTACGGCTTGGAGCTTGTGGGCCCCACAAGAACTATCTTAATCGAGGGAGGATGCACTGGCCAAGAAGAAAAACACTCAGTGCACAACTTAGCCATTTCCTGGGATGCTTTTAGAAATCCGGAGAAATGTTTGAAACTCAACTTTACTTCGCAAAAGAGTACAACTTGGAGAACAACATCTTTAACGAAATCCCTCCAAATTCAACATTTCACCTGGAACGAGCCCCTTTCATTTTCTCTGGAGAAAATCCTCATTCACGATAAACTAAAACAAGTTGAATTCCAAGTGAGACCTTCATCCAATCCAAAATCACATTTTTCATCAGTTGCCCAATGGGAATCCGGAGATTGGTCGAGTTTCACTGGAGCAGTTGCCCAACCCGGTTCGAATATTCATATAGACCTTCAGTATAATCTCACTGAGCAAAATAAATTATTTTTGGTGAAGTACATGCTCCACACCGGAAGTCTCAAAGTTCTCACTGCAACTCAAGCCAAGACTTCCACTTTACAAGACATCCTTGTCCAAGCAGGGGACCTGGAAGCTCCACAAACACTGTTCGCTCTTAATTCCCAATCCACTCAAAATGAAGCTTCTTTAAAGGCCAATTTGCTATCTTATCAAGTGATAAGCTACATCCAAAAAACCCTTCCATACATGGAGCTTACCCTTCGAGAGGAAACTGCAAATAAAGTCCAGCTCTTTATGGGACTCCCTCATCCTCGGGAAATCCTCCTCAAGACTTCGCGGTCTCACTTTAGTAAAATCGTAAACGACGTAAACTTCCTTGTTCGGCTCAACGCTTCAAATTTACTCTCAACGAGGTTAACTTGGAGACCGGAATTAATCGACGAAATTGCTGAATACGACTGGCTCCGTGGAACAAAACTTGTTTTATCCAATTTGCTCCCTCCATTCCAAGAAATCTCAAATTCAATAAAGCACGAAGCCGAAGCCCATTGGAAACTCCTCTCCACCCCGGTGCAAACATTCCTCATCTCCTTCTATGAATTCTCAAAGGGTGAAGTGAAGCTTATCCTGAAACAAGCCGAAGCCATTGGAGAATACCTGCAACATCTCTACTCCAAGAACGCATTTTATTTCAAGGATATCACAGAAGCTGTTTACTCCAGCATCGCCCCAATTGTCGAGCTCAGCAAAACAATTTACAACCAGTTCAAGTCCGCATGCAACGTAATCTGCTTTAACATCCTGAGGAGCGGCAAAGCCATTGCTTCATACACTGTAAAATACTACGGAAGACTGGAACTGCACATAATGAAAGCCTGGGATGATTTGGAGGAGCTTCTCGCACAATTCTGGAAGAAGAACGCTGACTGGATTACAAAAACCTCGGAGGAACTTGAGGAGTTCATTGACGCATTAATTGAAGCATTTGAAGGAAGGATTGAAATGTTAGAAGATAAGTTAATGGCCGTTGGATTCATCAAGAAGATAATTAAATTATACCAGGAGTACTCTGCTTGGCTAGATGAACTTCCAATCGATGATTACATGACCGCAATTGAAGACTTTTTCCAAGTGAAGTAAGTTTAAATATTTAACTTTAAAAAACGGGGCAATATAAAACTTTGTTTATTTCAGGGTTTGGGACAAACTCCAGGATCTATTTGGGCCATACTTCGAAGCAATCTCCGAAGCCCTGGATGGAGACTACCTCAGAGAACTTTTAGAAACCCCGCCAATTCCATACATCCGGTTCGTTCTGCGACAAACTAAAAACGCCCTGGTTCGATTCTGGGATGTGATTGAGCTCGAAGGGAAGGTCAAGGATTTGGTGCGCCACGCCCTGAGAAACTTGGACTCCCTAATGCAACTCCCTTCGTGGGTGCTAAACTACGATTTCGACTCCGGATTTATCCACTACGACCAAACCCTGAGCTACCTGGAATGGCCAGATTTCACGGAATATCCTCGTTGGCAACTGAATTCTGAAGATACTCAGCAAGTAAACCAAGTGGCTAATTTTTACTATCAAGTTTTGGATTACATCGAGCACCTGAAGCCAGTCTGGGACATGAGAATCCGCGATATCCTCCCTCCATTTGGAGGATTCGCTATGATGGCAGGAGACCACCATTACTATACATTTGATAAAAGATATTTTCGATTTGCCGGAGACTGCAGCTACGTTCTAGTCGCAGACCTCCTTCAAAACGGGTTCTCGTTTATTGTCAACTACGAAACCAGCCCGAGGGACGGAGACGTTCGGAAAAAATCCTACAAAATTGCTTTACCCTCTCATTCAATTGAATTCGACGTGAACGACTTCAAAGTGACGGTGGACAATAGAAAAACCGAACTTCCGATAAAAATCGACACTTTGTACATTAAAAGGCAAGAAACCCGGTTGGACATTTACGACGTTCGAGGCTATCAAATTGCATGCACACTGTCGCCCAGTGTTTGCACATTCTCCACATCGGGATGGTACTACGGAAAACTAGGAGGTCTCCTAGGGACGTTTGATAACGAACCAAACAACGACTTCCAAAGTGCGGACGGACAAGTCATCTCGGACATTCCTTCTTTTGCTTATTCATGGAGAGTAGGAAAAGAAAGGAATCAATGCAGGATGAAAAACTTTGCTAGGAACAATGAAGACACGGAACCCGCAGATGTTGACAATATCTGTTACGATCTCCTTGCAAATAGGGCTTCGCCGTTGAGACCTTGCTTTAACACTGTGGATACCGGAGTATTCATGGAAATGTGCAAGTTTGACGTCTCAAAGAACATGAACAGTGCAAGTAGGCCGGAAAGTTCTTGTACGAGTATGAGTGCCTATGTCCAAGAATGCCAGAAGAATAACGTGGATGTTTGGATGCCTCCAATTTGTGGTAAAAACTTAATTAATAATAAAGTTAACTTATTGAAATTAACTTTGGAATGGTTTTCCCAACAGTCCGATGCAAACTAGAGGACGGCATGGCTTTAACAACAGGAGAGAACATCACTCTCCAAACAAACGGAATTCAACGACCTCCATTCTCCTCCGACATAGTTATTTTAATGGAAGAACAAGGCTGCATGGACCAAATTGAGTTGTCCTTAGCCATATCAAAACTTGAAGTTGCTTTGAAAGCCGAAGGAATACGAGATAACCGATATGCAATTGTTGGCTACGGAGGAAAAGGAATCCACAGCGATGCCCACTTCCACACTTCGGCATCCAACGTTTGGTCCCATTCCACTTTATTCAAAGCCCCGGAAAACGTCAACATTTCCACGAGAAGGGCTGACTTGTACAAAGCCATTCATTTCGCTTCTACAATGACATTCAGAGCCGGAGTTTCCAAAAATTTAATTGCGATTACTTGTGGGGATGAGAAATGCGGGGACAACGTGAGATACGCGGATACATTGACTTTACTCGTGGAAAACGACATTCGGTTGCATATGCTCACACCAAAACCATTTGTTTGGAAGGTATATAATCACTTGAAATCTTAATTGTAATTAAAACCAATTAAAATTGTTTTAATTTAGGGCGAGAAGAAACAAGACGACACAAAAGTCCTAGGATTCGACATGAACGGTGCGTACACAACCCTTCACGCAAAACGCGGACCGCTAGTCGCCGATTCCGGGATAAAACGCCAACTCGCCCTCCCCAAAGATCTTTGCACGCCTTTGGCAATTGAATCCAACGGGACTCGCTTTACCACGGACACCCCTTCCAAGAAAATGCTGGACGTTTGGTCTCGTCGCATAGCTCAAACATCAGTTCCGTCAGAGTGCCAGCGTTGTGAATGTGTTCCAGATCGGAATGGAGGTTCGAGATTTATGTGCCATCAGTGCGTGTCCCCAACCCTTTGGAAGTTTCTTGAAGAATGGAAAAGCTATCAAAGTCAAGAAGTTGATGATATGTTTGGACTAGAAATAATTGAATCCGAACCCTTTCTACTTCCTCCCAATCCAAATTGAAATATTTAAAATAAGTTAATCACAAATACTTAATTATTATAGTTTTTAAGCAGTGATACATAAAATACTTTATAGGTTAGCCAATTAAATTATCCATTTAACTTTTAAGTATGACAATAAGCTTTACAAATTTTAACTTGCTATTAATAACTATCTTAATTATGATTTACTGTGAATTTTATCGCTTTTAGAAAGCTTCTAAATCCTCTCCATTCCCTTCATTATCCTTCGTTATTGCTTTTTTATGGACTGATAAAAACTGTTTTTAATAAAACCTCGAAAAAATCAATCTCATTGTTTAATTAACCAATTTCTTCCATTGCAAATCGAGATAAGTCAAGCTTTTACCTTTTTAACTGCAAATGTGATGCAAAGTGCCAAGAAATTAATAATCATTTTTAACCCTTTTGGCTACCACTTTGAAAAGTCCTCTCACTATCTACATGCCGGACCGTTATTTTAATGTTGTACAAAGCATGAAAAGGGATTTTTCCACAATTGCTCATCATCATAAAAAGCTGGCATTCCTTTTTAAAAACCTGGGATAATCCTTTAGAAAACACATGACGAGTTTAGAGAACTTTGCGAATTTTGTTGAAAAACCAGTTGTGGAGACTTCACCCGTTTTTTTATGAAATCTCTCCCAGGAGGACTCTTATGATTGAACATTAGACAAGGATTTTTGGCAGTATTAATCATTTTCACGTCCGTTTTATGATTATTTACGAATACAATTACTGTTTTTTAAAAAGGGTGAAATCATACGTGTCCTACATGCGTATTTACGTGGACTATCATCAAAAAGTAATAAATTTAAAAATTAATTATTACTTTTTTGTTTTGGCACACGGTCCAATGTTTTTGTTGATTACAGAGTTTTCAAAAATGAACAATGCGTAATTATTTTTATTGTAAAATCTGTAATAAAATGCGGATAATTAAGTTCTGTACTAGAAAGTGTGATTTGTTTAAACCGTTTTCATATGATGATGCAATATTATGATGTAATTTTGGTACGACTGACCACCTACGACAGGGATTTCTCAATATTCCATATTGTCTTCAAAGAACGTTTTACTATGGAAAGGATTTTTAAAATGGATTGATTTAAAAAGCAAGTTTTTTTGTCAGACCAAAAAAGTAGGTTGAAATAAAACCTCCGAATACAATCACAAAGATTCAAAATACCTGTCATATTGTCACAGCGTATTTACTTATGAATGCGCAATCTAGGTTACACGCTATTTAAAAAGCATCATGCAAGCAACCTCTAATCTTTCTCAAGTCTAATTCCTTTTAGGGAAGACGCACCTGTTTAAAGAAAACGAATAAGAAAAGAGCTTTTTCAACAAAATCTAACCCAAATGGCCCAAAAGCAATAAACATTTTACTCAAAGCACAATTCTTGGTATCAAACCAAGAGCATACGTTTCTTTACCCACCTTAAAATCTTCGAGTGAAACAGGTACTTTAAAACTACATACTTAAGCGTAACATAATTATTTACATGAAATATGCAACAAAATTAATAAACATATAAAAACTACCTTTGCCGGCGCTTAATTTACCGATTTTAATAAAATTTCTTCATTTCCTTTTAATTTTCTCTAAACAATGTAAGCTCATAAAAAACCTTAACAATCAATAATAAAAAACCACAAAGAACGTCCCAGTTTAGCAGGGAAATACGCAATCATAAACAGTCTCAATAATACGTTGCTCCCTCCTTCTCCTCCTTCCTTCCACCTTTTTGCAATGTATTTTTCTAATGACAATTACGTTATGTTTACTTGTAAAGCTTCTCTTAATCTTTCAAGATATTACATAAGAAGCTCTGCAAAACAAATCACCATCATATTTTCTTGAATTCGCATAACAAACACGAAACTGTACCTTGCACATATTTTTTTACTCACATCTTAATACACCTGTACAACCTGTACAAGCACTGGTAAAATATTGATTTTGAATATTACGCAAGTAGAATTACGTAAGATTCATCATTGATACTTCTTCCTCTATCCACTTCTTTACAAGGAGAATCCAATACCATTTTAAAATATTTAAGTGATTTTTCCCCTGTGGAGTCCTGCATCCTAGACATGAGCAACGTCAGATAAAGTTAAATTCCATTTCGATTGTTCAACAATGAAAAGAATGTCTCTCTAATCATCATCGTCGTTTTAGATGCCTTTTCGGCCTCTCTTCATCTCTGTCTTTTAAAAACTTGCCTTTTTCTTATCTCCTCTTTCTTACTCTGGCATTCTGTGGTTTTAACTTTAACAGAAGGCAACTACAAAAAATGCATTGTTGCAGGCATTTCAAGCTAATATGAAGCATCGTCCATTTTTGCTCACTTTTTTATTAGCTTATTAAAATTCAGCGAAAAAATACATGCATGAGACGCATACGACTTTCTTGAAGATTATTATTAAGGAGGATGATCGTTATTATTACACAGTGATGATAATAACAGGGGATTTATTAAAAAAAACAAGAGTTGAATACACACAAGGTATTTGGAGAATATAGAAATCGTCTGTGATAATCAACCAATGCCAAGACAGCCTTTGGGCCCAACTTTAATCCTCTGTCATATTCTTGTTCTTTTCTCGTTCCATGAGTTTTTTAATGCCATTTACCTTTAGCTTAACAAGCTATTCATTCATGTTCCTACAGCAGTTTTCTACATTGTTATTTACTCCTTTTTTAATGCGAGAACCACCACCCAACATAATCACAGCACAGGTAAAGAAATAAAATTGAGCTCTTTGCATTGCAACGTACGTAAATCAATTCTAAAAATCAACTCCAGTATCAGTTTTTGCAAGTTTGCAGTGGTTGAGTGAGTTGAAATCATGACAGATTTCTTGTCAAGTTGATGTCACTCGTCATCTTACCTGTACTTCTGGTTTTATTTTAGATACGTGGCTTTTACCCAAATTTTATAGATTTTTTAGAGCTTTTAAAGTTGCTAACTATTGAAGTTTTTACTGTGCCATTAACACAAGTGACAAGAAACCCAGAAAAGAAATATTTTGAAACGATTTTGACTCTATTATGAAAGTTTTTTTGGAATGTGAATTAAGTTTTTAGTTACACAAATTTATAAACGGAATCTTGAAATAACTAAGGTAAGCAATAAGAATATGATATTACGTAATTTCTTTTAAAACTATTTTTAACTTGTACTGGCATTAGATAGGTATAATAACGAGACGAGAAAGTTAATTGTTGCTAATTAACGTGATTAAATTAATTACGTTTAGAACGTTTACAAGTTTTCATTGATGATTATGATACCTTTGTGAGAAATGCCTGTAGCTTTTTCATGTTTGCCTCTGTATATAGTATTTCGTAAATATTTCAATTTAAACGCCTAAATGTCAAATGTCATTAATCCAAAAACATTTCCTTATTTAGGTTGAAATCCTTAGGGAGTTTTGTCTGGTGATATAATCTTAAAATGTCTGTTAACCGTTTTAAAGTAGAGATACTTAATTGAAATAGTTTTTTTTTATTCCCCACACAAATAAAAACTTACAAAACCTACGGTCTTTATTTAGTGTTGATAAAAGCTCATTACAAAGTTTAAAATAATTAACGTCCGCCTTTCAAAGATTAACTTGCTCGTAAAGTGTACTTCAACAGAGTCCATTTCAATTCCTTATTTGGTCAAATTGCTAGCAGCTGCCGCACATTTTAACAACTTTGTTACAGGCTTTTCTAATTTAATAGAGTTAAAATTTAAAATTATAAAAGCAATTTGGTCTTTAAAGAAGCTTCTTATCTTATCAGAATCCATTTCCTGTAAGTTCCTTATCAAAATTCCATTTACATTGAATAAATCGATTTTGAATAATATTTCCCGAGGTTAAGCTCACTCAAGTTTCATCATCATCATTTTGTAATCATAAAAGGAACGGTGAAATTATTTCAAGTTTAAACAAGCTCAATTCAGATAAAAATTTGCTACTTAAGCTATTTAGCAAAGACATTAAAACATGCATTATTCATTTGAAATCATACGGGGAATAATTGACTCGTCATTCGTCACGTCAGCCAAAAGTGCGTGGTTGGAATTTGAAAAAAAATCTATTCGCTAGTTAGTAAGTAGCCTACACACTTTTTAAAGCTTCATCCTCCTCATCATTGAGACAAGTAGCATTTTAAAAAACAATGCAGTGATTAACCTTTTATGATTAAACAATATCTAATTATTATCATTAAGCTCCTATCTTATTAATTATTCCAAGGTATATTCATTTCAAGCTTTTTGTAACTTGTTTGTAATCCTGGATATTATTCCAGGTGTAAAAAACAATAAAAACTCTCAATTTCCTTTAAAGGATCCTGTCAATGGGTTTCCAATCAGTTTTTTACTTGCTATATGAGGATTTAAATTGTAATGGATAAGATGATATCATATCGTGCCTACATCGTCTTTTCTTACAAAACTTATTAGACACACGAGCTTCTTTTGTACATTTAAGGCAAATAGCAAGTTTAAAGTTGTATGGCCAAAAAAATTGAGCTTCAGATTGCGAGCTTATAAATTTTAAATAGAAAGCTGATATGTGCTATATTATTCCATCTTATCACCTTCTCTTAGGGCCTGTTCATAAATACGTCAGTAATTTTTCTCCTATTAACTTATAAAGGTTCATACGACAGACTCTCGTCCCCGTAATTTATGGACGGTCCCATAATAGCATTTAAAAGATTTCCTCGTCTTCTTCTTCATCGTCTCTTGTTTCGCTTGTCTCGTGTTCTACAATTTGGCTATTGTACCTGCCAAACTTATTTATGAAGCCGCAAAGACAAAAACTCGTGTTAGAAAAGCACACGACGGTTACATGGATGATTATGATTAGGCAGTGGCAGACCAACTTTACATTTTTGGAGAATAATTCTAGAATTTGCATTCCATGCTAGATAGACAGAGACAACCTTGTTTAGATTAGAGCATTGGCAGATTATCACTTTTTGGTTTAATTTCATTTTTTACATTTTTACGCAAATCATTGAGCGGTTAACGTACTTTTTAGATAGTAATTTTGGAGATAGAAACAGTGCAGATGTGTTAGAGGTTGGGAAAACCACAAAAAAAGTAAACAGGGAAAGTGATTGGATTTAATAGCCGTACAAAAACTAAAAAGGTTAATGGATTTCATAGGAATTGCGTAAAATTGGTTAAATAATGTGTAAAAACAGCCCTTGGTAATGTTTTAATATTTAACGTTTTTAAATTACAGGATCGATAAGCACAGCAGTTTTAAAGTGAAAATTTAAGGAACCATGGCTAATTTTGGACCGACGTACGGACTTTCTCGTGAATGTGCATTGAAGGTATTCATAATTAACTTTAATTGTTAAGAAAATAGTTATATAATAGTGAATTGTAAAAAATAATTATTTTTATTAAAGGCACAAGCAAAGTTCAGTTTGGAAAGAGCTAAAGAAGCGTTGTACTGGGTTGAAGCCGTGCTTGGAAGGAAGCTAGACATTGCCAACAGTGACAACGGGATTCGTGACCAGTTGGACTTTGCAGCTGTTTTAAGAGATGGAGTTGTCCTCTGCGAGTAAGATTCAGCTTTAACTATCTTATATTCTAATTAATTGTACTTAAACTTTATAATTATTCCCCAGGTTAATTAACCGTTTGTGCCCAAGTGCAGTTAAGAAAATAAACACATCTAGTGCACCATTTAAGCAGGTTTGAATGATATTAATTAACAACATTTTTGAGAATATTAAAATTCTACTTAAAATTAATGTTTTTTCCTAATTTTGTTTGATTTTAGCGGGAAAATGTTGAAATGTTCCTCAAGGGTTGTGAAACATATGGTCTCAAATCCCAGGACTTGTTCCAAGTTAACGATCTATACGAAAACAAAAACCTGTACATGGTCGTGGATTTAATTTGGTGTCTTGGAGGAATGGTAAACAAGTTAAACCTTTAATTATTTTAATGTCTTGCATTGTCTTAATTCCTTTGTACTCATTATAATTACATGACAGGCCCAAAAGAAAGGCTTCGACGGACCCCGCCTTGGCGTTAAAGTAGCGGACGAAAACAAGAGGAATTTTACAGCAGAGAAGCTCGCCGAAAGTAATAAAATTATCGGGCTACAGTACGGCTCCAACCGTGGGGCCTCTCAGGCTGGTATGCCAGCATTTGGAAATTCACGCAAAATCTTGCCAGATGGTAAATCCCCTTTTTAAAGTTTAAAAACCTATCAATTAAAACCTCTCAAAACAATTATTTTCTTATTTCAGAGTTTATGCGACGTTGATTACCTTTTGTAACTCTCTATGACTTCCTCACATTATTGGATTACTTTTTAACTATCATTTATTTATATTTATTGTTAATTTTTAACACAAAAATATCCTTTCTCTTTTGTTCCATTCAGCTAAAAAATTTAAAAGCTCAATCAATCCACCGTAAATGCATAAAAGGTTTAAATAACTATGCAAATTTAATATCTGCCAAATTAATTATCAAAACGTTAATCAATGTGCCTAACCTAGAAAAATATGCCATATTATTGTGAGTTTAAGTTTGAAATGTAGCCATATAAATGTTATCATGCAGCCATAATTGTTAAGTGATAGAAATGTCAAAGGAAGAAAGAAAACAGTCAGAACGCGAGGTCTGATTTCTCCCCGTTTTCCACAACAATAAAATATGATTTTTACATAAAATCTACTAATACATTATTCAAATATAAAACATATATGTAATAAATGTGTATATTATGTGTAATAATAATTGTTTTCCAATAAGAAAATTGAGATTTGTGTGTAACCAATTTTTATTTCTTGAAATGCTGTACCTGTTGAAAGAAAGTGTGAATTTGGGGAAAATGAGAGGAAAAAATGTTGCCATAGTAAACGAAACTAGCTTTCCAATGAAGGATTTGATGCCAGATCAGTCATTTAATCAATTGGGTGGTAGAATTTGCGTATAATTTACATAAACCTACGATTATTTACGTAACTATGATTAATTATAAGCAGGATTTAGTTTTTAAAAATCAAAATTGTCTAATTTATAGATGGAAAATGAACTGTGCTTACTTGTGACTACGCGCAGTAGTGTTAAAATAATAACTTTATGCAAATGTGCTTTTACTTAAATACAACCCGGGAAGTTTAAACCTGCAAAGTATATTTTGAACAATGTACGACTTTTGGGGTGGATCCTTTTCTTGCTTATCGTATTTCGATTGTGGACTGTATTTTTTAGGTTTCGATCTTTATTTAATTATATGACTTAACAAGTCTACGTAATTGGTACGATT
>JAANSO010000695.1:0-25040 GCA_036507315.1 Lepidocyrtus fimetarius
AAAATTGAATTCATAGCAAAATCATGAATGCAAATAAGCAACAATAGTAGTAATCCAGGATTATAAAGCATTAACATTACCTCTTTGGTACCAATCATGTCTGCTTATAATAAATTCAAACGTATGTAAGATCGTGGAACTCAGCAGTTGAATTTTATAAAATCAATTTAAGGAGGTTTTAAGGCTTAAATTAGACGTGCTAATTTATGAAAAATAAATGCCAATATTGTTAGTAAAAAACAGAAGGAATCAATCTAGTATAATTTGCATTACGTATCAATTCATAGACATGTGTATCATGAAAAGTTAGGAAACGCATTTTTTACTTGGCGGAACTAGCTGTCGTGCTCATCCCAGTAGGGTATGATGTTTTTGGTGATGATAATGAACATGTTAATTCCTTCTTATTATCTAACATTCAAAATCGATTTTTATATTTTGGCTTTGCTAGGAAAAATTTCGTAATGAAAGTTATGCAAGGTGTTGAGTCATAAAAGCAGAAATGTTTTCTCCGATGCATGGCGTTTTCGAGTTCATATTTGCTGCAACTCTCATCGCTGTGGAAAAAACAGCAAATGTAAATGCACAAAAAAATATTTTACATGCTATTTCATTCTTCGAGCTTACTTCTTCTAAAGTCTAGATGGAAAAGACTGAAAGAAAAGCTCTGTGGCTTCTATTTTGCACAACTTTACAACATGCGTATTTGTTTATCATCTAAACACTAGTTTTTTCAAAATGAAAATTTGTCAGTCTGCATGTAAAACTATTCTAAAAACTTTAGTTCATTGAAGCTAATTTTTTGGTAATTTTATTCAAAAGTTGATAGAAAATTAATATGTTATGAAATACATTTGGATTATATGTGTGTGCAATTCCATGTGTCATAAATTAAAAACAATAATTCCATATTGATTTTATTAATGAAAATTTATTTTAAATGCTAATTAGATACTAGCAAATTATTTCTCGGGTTTAAAATGATTAAAATACTTCTTTCTAACAGTCCACTACTGGAAATGATTTAGTCAGGAACGGTGTACATACTCATCTTTCGTTTGTATGTTGCTTTTCCTACCGAACATGAAGCAATTCATATTTTGATTTATGATATTCTACTTAAACCGCGACTTAAAACAAAATGCTTTGATTTATGGAGATATAAATGTGCGCTCATCGTTTCAAAAAAATACATTGCTTTCTACTCTTAGCAAAAAAATGTTGCAAAATTGATGCGACTTAAATAGAGCAAAAGATGAGCTTGATATTAACATGCGAGAAATGAACACCGTCTATTAAAACATGTTTTGGAACACAAATACTCACCGTTTTATTAAATCACACGCTATTTTATAATATTAAATAGTTCAAATATTATTTTGATTATGAAGTATGCTGTGTAATAGTACTCTCTAAATTCTACAAATTTTTCTTGTTTACATATTTCTGTTTTACGCTGGTTTTTGTTTTGTATTTCACTTACTAGATGTCTTAACGTATATTTAGTAAATATAAAGTTATTTATAAGTTATACATATGTCTAACTAATCATCATTATATAATACAGCAGTATCTAAAAATCGAAACGATATTTCACAAAGAAACAAAAAATTGTATACAAACCACAAACAAAATATTCAAATTTTTATATAGTTTTTAAAATATACATTTGGTAATTTTACAATACAAGACTTAAAATTCATACTTTTTACTGTAAATCACGGGAATATTTCTACAAGGTTTCAGATAAAAACAAATTATTTAAAACTGTACATGTACTTAAGCTTACATTTTACATTTTGCTATCCTATTGTTAAGTTTAATTAGCCATTGTTACTTACGTTCCGGTTCACTAACTAGATTTCGTTTATCGTATACGTCAATAATGAATAAAGTATTTAAATTTTACCTCACGGGGTTCGTTTTGACAAATATAGAGATGCAAATATTTTCAAACTCTTTCAGCGTCTAGTATTACACATTTTTAAACAAGTTCTAATAAGCGAAATTATAAAATATGACAAAATGGATCTTGTATAGTTAATAACCTTAGTTCACATTTAATGATTTACATACATTACATATATTTATTGAATGATTACAAGAATATATCGAGCAAATTAATATTTAATTATATTTGCAAGTCAAATCTAAAATTGTTTTTGTAATGTATGCACTATGAATTTATACTTATTCCATGGTTTACAGTTATTTGACTTAAACGTAGATCTTAACTTTTCTTATTAATTTTATTGTAACTTTAAATACAAAAAATCTTACATTATCAACTTTAAAAACTTTTAACTTAAATAGGTAATACTGGTTTCATAGTCCAAACCTTATTTGTTGTGCATAATCCATATTCTTTGTGAATATGGAAAACGCATCTATTTTGCTTTGAACTGCTTATAAAATTAATTTAACCGACACAGGATTAATAGCATATGCGTATAATTTACAGGTTTCTTCCGTACATGTGTATACTGGTAACTGGAATCGGTTTATACAAGCTTTACATAATGTAATTCAATTTTTAAAACATTTTCACAAACCAAAAAATAAATATTGCGAATTGGAACTGTATTGTCATTTGCAGGCAGCAACTACAAAAAACATTGCGGGATGATAATTATAGATTGCGTGTTTTTTAAAGTAACAAAGTTTCAATAAAAATAAATTTGGAAGTCAACCAAATGACGAATTGCGAAAGAATCAAGGGGCATTCTGAGTGAACACATGTATCATGCATCAACTTCACACCCACAGGACGTGTTACCACGCACGTTTACATTAGCTTTTCTACATACATTCATATTAGTAGGCTTGATAAAGGAAGAAATAGGAAAAAGAGAAGGGAAATCATTGCCAAAGCGGTAGTAATATTCTACTACATATTGTACTTTTCTAACGTTAACTTCTTCCAATTTTTGCTGTTATTTTATATAGGTATGCATAATGATTTTAGGATCTGCTGCAGCGGCCCACCTCTGTTTGACCACCACTTGACTATTAATTTTAGGATGTAAAAAGAATGATGATACATTCAAACAAAAACACTATTTAAATTTTGGCTCACGTAGATTATTGAAGGAGGATTGGCTAAAAGGAGGAATAAAAAAGCTAATAAAACAATCAACTGAATTTTTTAAAGAAAATATTGACGATAGATAGTGAAAAATTACAACATAATTAAATTTGGAAAATTTATAAGGTACCCAATCCCCGCAATGCCTAGAATTTAATACAGTTCCAGTTCCTAATTGAAAAGAAAAAATATAGTATATATTTAAGCTTACTTTTTGAATGTATACAATTATGGATTTTACAATTTCGTACACTGTCAACCCTTTTCAAAAGCATGAAAATGCTATTTTCTTTCCTGAATTAATTAATTACATTTTTGGTTTAATTTAAATTTACTTTTGTTCTAATAACGATATAAAGCCTTAGGTAAAAGATTGTTTGTCATAAAAATTTAAATTATCATTCATTGGTTATTTGGGATGCCCAAGGATAGTTTATTGGGAAGTAGCAAAACTCCAATGAGATTCCTTTCTTTCCTGATTTTCCGGGCATACGTTTCTAACAAAGTAACCCTAATTACCACTAAAGTAAGTTTTAATTTCATTTCGTCATATGCAATAAATAGCATGCATTATTGAAATGTTTTACGTACCGTATACATTTAATCGAATACTTCTGTCAGATAATGTCTATCACGTTGGGTAAATATGTGTTGTCCACGTTCACACTTGAAAATAGATGAAAATTATTTTAAACTTATTTAGTTGCATTAGCAGTTTATGATTTAGTTAGTATTACTTGAATAGTTTAAAAGTGTGATAAAATGATCATCGTATAATAATTAAATAGCATTTTATACTATTTAACTTATTTATTAATTAATACGGGAGAGGCATGTATAAATATGCAATGTATTTCTACAACCACCATATCTTTAAACCTATTAAAACTGTATAGACAAAACTGAAAGTTTTATAAAATTACGATTGATTCTTGTATGTTTTAATGATACTGATATAAACTGCCAAAAATTTAAGCTTGATTAGTGATTAAATTCAATTCTTACTATTTACTTCTAGGAGTATTTAAATTAAGTAATTACCAATGCAATTCTTAATCCAGATAAAAATCACGATAGAATGGAATAGAATGTTGTAAATATGTTATAATTTACTTGTATTAAAACGACTAAAACTTACAAACGCACAACAAATTGTTTAAAGGACGCATCCCGTGTTGACTGTAGGTATGAAGGTAATAAATAATACTTAAGGGAAACATGACTTATTTTGTGCCATTTAAAAATTAAAAAATCTTATATTGATACGTAAAATTAATTCTTATGAGGAAACTGGAATGGAAAAGGTGACTTTCTTGACATGCCGCCGCCATGTGTACGTCTGCCATTTTAAAATGGCTGTGAGATATGACCCACTACTACTCGCTATTCCTAAAAGTATTAAGAGTGGATCCTGAATTACGAGTAGGAAAAATATTTTTTAAAGAAGTATTTTTTTGCTTAAAGTTTGCCGCCTATATTACTTATTGTAGTACACTAATTATCTTTACAAGTTGTCTAATTTTTGGTACAGCTTTTTCCTAACAAGAAGGGTGATTAAATGGATCTTATTACTTAATATTTAATTATGGGCTTTCGTATTTGCATTCAAGTATAATTATATTAAAATTAATATATATTGAGTAATTTAAAATCGTATACCAGAGTTCATTAGATTGAGAATTTTATCTATGCTAAGGTCAAGGTATAGTCCAAACCGATTCTTTTAAAATTTTCCAACATAAAATCATTGCTGAAATTTTAATGCACCCAATTTTGACTATACCTTTAAAATACGCCTTGTTCCAAATTTAACTTCTCCCATTGCAATATAATCCTTTATGATTTCAATTACGCTCATGTTTTGTTTCGGTTTGAAATATTTTTTAAAAGTGTAGCATTCATCGCTGTTTGATATATTTTTGAATCTTGTGTAATTACTAAAAATCTATATTGGTTTCGCCAAAAAAAAGTACGTTAATCCGTTGAGACAGTACTTATAAACAAAGTAATTAAAAACAATTATCTATCTATACAGCTAAAAATATTTGCGCGTGTATTTGTTTGTAGAAATGTTAAGTATTATAAACAGAATGAGTATTTCTCACAGGCATCGGTTCTGGTACTTTTTTTTTGAAAACAAAACAAAACTATTAATAGTCATACATCCAACAAAAATACTCCTTCCTTTGTTACTAAAAGGCTTAAAGGACAAAAACTGACCATTTAGTCCTAGAAAGAAAGGATTACTAATGAAAATAACCCTTTTGCACCAACGTTGATTTCCTATTCACACAGAGTAAATGCAAAGGTCTCACGTGCAATAAAACTTGGCATTCCAATGTCAATTTCTATGAGCCTTTGTTTGCATGAAAACGACGGCAGTTGTTTGCGGCGGTGCTGGAGGGCAAGGACAAAAGTTCAAATAAAGTTTAAAAAATCCATTTTTGATTGTTAAGTTAAACAACGAGATCCAAAAATGTTTTCTTGCCGATTTGCTTTGTTTCGGATGTTAATTAACATGTTGTTGTTGTTGATGACGAATAATTTAAAAGTTGGATGGTGCCATGAAATCTTCAGGATTGTACGCATGAGATTGAGCTTGAGCAGCGGCAGCGGCCGCTGCTGCAGCAGCGAAGTTATAATCGGAACAGGGCAACCCCAAATTTCATCCTTTCATGTCGCCTAAGCCTAAATGGTGGTGGGGATGATGTGCCAAAGCCATGTGATGATGGGGTGGGCCCATTTGATGATGAGGAAGGGCATTCATTGTCGCCATTTTGTGCTCTTTCTTCCATTTCATCCTTCTATTTTGGAACCAGATCTTTATTTGACGTTCTGTCAGACATAGCGCGTGAGCGATCTCAATCCTTCTTCTCCGTGTCAAGTATCTATTGAAGTGGAACTCTTTCTCGAGCTCGAGCGTTTGATAGCGAGTGTAGGAAGTTCTTTGGCGTTTGGTTTCTCCATTTGCGTTAACTGTACCTAGAAAAATAAAGTAAATGGAAACAAAATAAGACTTTTGGCACTAAAATTACGCATGTTTTTTCTCAAAACTAGAATACTATCGTAATAATTTGTTTTTAATTGAAGACATGTTAGTCAGGTAATCAGATCTAGATTTTTTAAAACTTCTAATATCTCTGTTTTCATAATTTAGGTAGTTTTGAAAAGAGCACTAATACTATTGCCATTATAACGCTTTTGAGCGATTAAGGATAAACGAAGACTTAAAGATGGTAAGGGTATGCGTATGCATAGAAAAAGTCCACACAAGTCGGAAAAGAAAAAAGTCTAAACAGAGAACTTTGCTAGCGTATGCCAAGCCAACCCTGTGTACTATTTCTTGTCAAGTCATGATCCCATCATTTTTCTCTTGTCATTTTCCATATTTTTGCTTTTTCCGATTGGATTGGATGAATGTAAAAGCTAATGATGAGGATGACGAACGATGATGATTATGATGATTAGTAGGATGAGAAAGAATGTTTTGGTATTTTGTATGTCATTGTCATTGTTCGAGTTAATGTTTGTGTGTGGAGATTGGTGCAGGCCATAAGGGTTTGACAATGTTTGTCTGTCAGGGCATTTGGGAAGAAAATTTTTGGTTTATTATATTGGTCAAAATATTGAACGTATTTCTATTATTTATACAGGATGGATAAAGAATAGAACGATTTCCAGTTAATTTTCAATAGCCAAGACAAGGCATAGTAGAAAAGCGAAAGAAGCAAAAACTGAATATCATTCCAAGATCATTAGAAAAAGAGTGTTAATGGGATTAATGTCACATAAACTGTCACAACATACACAAATATTTTCCTCCTCCAACCAAATTAAGCCCTGATTTTTATTTTACAAACAGTTCCGATTTTCTGGAAAAAGAAGAGAACAATCATAATAACAAATGAATATAAACTTACTTCCTGTGAGGTTTTTTTGGTTTTGTGGTTTCAAGATGGCCGCAATGATGATTATTTTTGGTTGTTTATCATGTAGTAGTGGTGATGGCGATGGATGAAGAAGAAGCGTGAGTTGTTTTGGAGCAAAAATCAAATAAAAATCAAAACCAAACAGGGTGTTTTTGATTTTTGGAAATAAAGTTTGATTTGTTGAGGAGGGCAGGCGAACATGAAAATAAACAAGAAATTGTAAAAACCAATTATAATATATCATAGCACAATGGTAAATTAATAGGTACTAAAGTTAAAGTTTAAAATAAATTTATTTATTGAATTTATTTATCTTGCCATTCTCGTGTATTACTTGTGCAAGCACATGCAATACAAGAAATATTTTATTTGATTTAAGCAGGTATTATACCAATCAATACTTTTACTAAAAAAAATCCAGTCAGTAAAAGTTTCTTTCAAAAGTCTATTTTTGTAACCAATGAACTATGGATGGACCACGGTAATATGCAACTATTTAGGAATGGAATTCACGTAAAAATTGTTGTATCTGATGACGATGGAAAAGATCAGAAAACCTTGAGGCATGACGACGGTGAAACACACCCAACCTTAAAGTAGCCAGCAAAATCCAACCGTCATTTCCAATTCGGTAGCATATCTGACCATCATCATCAAATCACTGTCATATCATCCTTCATTCATATTCTAATCAAACGTCATATCATATTAGATGATGTTATGATAATGATGGTGGAATTGTGCGGGAGCAACAGCACACTGCTAATACTACAGACTTGTAAACTATATTGATGAGTCATATAGACAAAGGAAGCAAATTCAGGAGGAAGAAAGAATTGAAATTGAGATGAAACGAAAAAAGGTGAGGTGGTTGCTTTTGATCATTTGATCGAATTTTTTCTGTTTTGAGCCTTAATATTAACCGGACACTATTCTATGTTATGAATATATAGTTATAACCGTAAACAAACAGTAGTAGTTAAGCAGCTGGAATTATGAAGTTCTACGATTTTTTAGAAAATAATATTCCATCCTCTATCCCAATAGCCTTTCACTCTTTATATGTTTGTATTTCTACATACCACGTATTGGTATTACTATCATCATCAAAAAGTACAAGAAAAGATTCACTTTTCAGAAAGAGAGGCTTTGCTTGGAACTGACAGACAATGTCGCTTATCCTTCGTTCTCCCTCTCTTGTTCAAGTAGCACGTTGAAGGGCCAAAAGTAGCAAAAGAGTTGACTGACAAGTATGAAAGGAAAAATATTGATAAAAACGACTCGCCTAGAATTTTTACGTATTATAACCCATCCGTTGCAATAATAATAGCTGATATGTTTACTAAAGAAATATTACTGAAGCATTTTACTTGGATTTATCTATACTCTTTAACAAACAGCAACAACACTCTACTGCCATTCTTTCAGTACTTTTGAGAAATTATCTTGCATTTGAATTTGGTAGTAGTCAGTCAATAAAAATGTATAACCAATGAACATTTTTGCATGAACTTGCATCACCAAATCGATATCTGATTCCAATATCAATCCCCAAAACGTTAATTACCAATGCTAACATTTCGTCTGTCTTTTTCAATTCTGTGTGTATCAATCAATAAATCTTTCTACTTTGTAAATAAACCTTGTTTCCGCAGCACAACTTTGGTTTTGGCAAAGTGAAGTGGAGTGGGTAATCGACAAGTGATCCGATTGAGCTCGATTACGGGATCTAACCCCGAGAAAGCCTTCAATGTCAAAGGTTTTGCTCACTTTCCCTTTCATCCAGTTTCTAAACGTAGTTTAGACAATGGTTAAATTGATCAGTTTAAGTTAATTCTTTCTACAGTTTTTGTTACTGGTGAAAATAACAAAAAATTATTAGTAGAATATTATAAAATGCTTATTTACAAGTTATCGCTTTGCACCGTCGTATAAAATTTACATTATAACGCAAACAAGGTTATTACGCAAGCTTTAAAAAACCTTTCTATTGGGGTTGATAATAGTGATGGCCCATATCAATATTTATTCCTTTTTATAGAAAATACATTTCCAAAAGATAGATTGAGCTCGATTACGGGATCTAACCCCGAGAAAGCCTTCAATGTCAAAGGTTTTGCTCACTTTCCCTTTCATCCAGTTTTTCACATAGTTTAGACAATGGTTAAATTGATCAGTTTAAGTACATTCTTTCTAGAGTAGTTTTGTTATTGGTGAAACTAACAAAAAATATTCGTAGAATATTATAAAATGTTTATTTACAAGTTGTCGCTTTGCACCGCCGTATAAAATTTATAACGCAACCAAGCATATTACGCAAGCTTTAAAAAACCTTTCTATTGGGGTTGATAATAGTGATGGCCCATATCAATATTTATTCCTTTTTATAGAAAATACATTTCCAAAAGATGTGCATATTGAATTTTACATACACACAAGTGCCAAATAATTTCCCTTTGGAGAAAATGAATGAATGAGGAGGAGGGAAGTAGTAGAAAAGGGGGACGAAATAAAAATTGTATTGTTTTCTTTTGCGTTAGATGTTTGCTATGATACTTGGATAGTTGTAAAGGAAAGAGAGAGAAGAAAAGGGAGTGAATGACATGGCATTGTTGATGAAACGTTTTCCATGGCCTTTTTCCAGCGGTGACGGTTGTTTTCCCTCCTGCTATTTACACATATAGCAGTAAATTGCATAGATAAACTGCATTGAATGCATTTAATTCATTGTCCTCTGCACTAAAACCATTCATATTGCTGATGTTGATGTTTTTACATATAAACAACGTAAAAATATGCACAAATTGATTGCGTTTACGATGTTTTGAAGTGTACTCTTTGCGTACTTAAACTTGGTCAAAGTTGGAAAACAGGAAACTTCGTGTAAGTATCAATACTTACAAACAAAATATTAAAACGTTGTTTGTTGTCTAAGTTTGCATCTACAATCAATGCGGCCTTCATTTATAAAGCCGGCAAAACAAAATTCAATTTGCTATGCTACAATCCTATTAACGGCAATAGTAATTAACAATACTTGTTCACCAATTAAAAGCATTTAAAATTATTTTTGGAGAATTTTGTTCATAAAGTGACCTTGACTTCCAAAATGTTTAGATAAAAACAACAATTTAGGCGCATAATTATTATTTCTGGTTTCCCTATGATAATTCGGTGTGCTAGTTCATTCAAATTGACTACTATCATCATCCTCATCACTAAAAAATACGCAATTCGTAAGTAAAAAAATCTTAATCTAACAGCCACCGTCATCAGTCGGTAATCCTTAACAACTCACATCAATGATCCCTCCCTTTCGGTTCAAATATATCTCATTTCTTTTTCTCTTCACTGACTCAGGCCTGTCTTGGCTGTTCTCTCTGACTGGAATTGAATCGCTCACATAGCAAACAGATACATTTGAATTCTTCATTTACTCATTCGTTCGAAACATACAATAATATACACGGTTTGGTTAAGCTATATCATCGTCTTTATTCCTGCAAAAGAATGAAGAGAAGCTGCCCACAAAGTTCTTGTTGATTGACAGGACTTGACAACTGTCAAAATGTCAACGTGTCAGCTGCAGCTTCCTTTCTGTTTCTAGATGCTAGTGCTCCTGCTCCTGCCTTTTTTCTTTGATTGTTTTAGCTTTTTCAAGCTAACATGGAATTGTAAGAAAACACAAATTCATCGCAGATAAAGACTTCTTTGTTTTCGGAATTGGGATAGAGTTTTTTTTGGAACAACCAAGAAGAGTTTGTATAAATGGCTCGCATGCAACTTCAAGTCAAAAGTGCTTCAAAGTTTTGTAAAACACAACCTGCGTTCCATAGGTTTATAAAATTTATGAATCTCTAGTGTAAACCTAATATTCAAATATAATATTAAGCTCAGCTTGTTCCATATATATTTCCACCTTACCCCATGAACAGGCGTGACTAGTCAGCCACCCTAAACAACAAATGCAATATTAATTTTAATCTGATAACAATAAATTTCATTATTCCTTTGTAAATTTTAAGAGATATCGATAAGAACCAGGCTATTGTATAAAACATTATGGTAGCCGCCTTTTATTTTTATCTAATGGATGTCGTCGTTACGTAATCTTTACATTTTGACAATAATAAAAGTTCCGATTCTTGACGTGCTTAAACCACTAATGCCTAATCAAAATAGAACAATTGGAAAATTCCGCCGAGAATAGCGCTTTAAAATGGAGAAACAAATGATCCACCTGTTGCCAAACATCAATTACCGGAATGATTACTTTCCATTTAGTAAGATTAGATTGTATGTATCAATAGGATTATTATTGGCTCATTCTGCACAATCTTGAAACTTTTCTGTGGGTTATTTACAGCTTATTTGCAGTGTATTTTTATGTGACGTGAATGAAAACCTTAATCTTAAATAAGTTTTAAAAATTTAGGAAATTCTTGAAGGTTGATTGTTTTTTTAAGCGTTTTTATTTCTTTCCTGTTGAAAAGGTTGAAGACAGAGACGTGAATGAAAACCTTAATCTTAAATAAGTTTTAAAAATTTAGGAAATTCTTGAAGGTTGATTGTTTTTCTAAGCGTTTTTATTTCTTTCCTGTTGAAAAGGTTGAAGACAGAAAGGAGAAAACGTATTTGAAGACGGTTTATTTTGTTTCAAAACATATGTGTCAAGCATCTTGTCTTGAAATTTGAATTCATCTGCCATCAACCTTTCTTTTAGCCAAGTTAAAATCAAAATTTTCTCCCTCTTTATTTTATGAAATGCACTTTTAACTTGGCAATTACGGACACCAAATGCGTACTTACTCACATTTATAGACACATACATATTGTCTGGATATTATAAGTTTGAATGACGAATGCATAAAAAGCTCTTCCTTCTTGACAGTATCTATCAGTGAGTATTAAACGAAAGGAACCTGTGGGATAAAGATCTATCCAAAGTCTAAAAGGCGTATAACTATAATATTACGCATTTATTGCCCATTTACTTTAAATAATATTTTCTCAATAAGAAAAAGTGAGAGACTATAGACAAGGCCAGAAAAAGGAGCGCTTTCAAAGTTGAATTACATTTCGTGTAATTCTATTTTTCTTACAGGAGGAACATCTTTCAAAAAATTCAGTTTTTTATTATGTGCTAAATTTTAATTATAATCAATATTAATATCCTTACAAACAAGCAACGTCTGCATCAATAATTTTGCATAATTTTTAACTTTATTATATTTTGATTAAATAATACTTATATTAATGAATGCATTTTTCTTATATTGCGTTGTGCATTACTTTTTCATAGAAAGGTTTTGCATAAAGCTATAAAACACAATTTGAAGTTTGCTTTGAATTATTTTCTTTCTCGTTCAAGTAGAATTTGTCAGACCGACAAAAAAAGAGATAGAAAGAGTTAAGAGCTCCCCATTGGATGATTGTTCCTCTCGTCACTCAACGGAAAACAAGAAGTGGAAGGAAGAAAAAATGTGAAAGAAGGGAGACAGCAAGAGAAAGAAGAAGACTGACATCAAATAATTAATTAAAATTCGAGATTCTTTTTTGTAAAAACTTTTTAAGAATGGAGGTGAAGGGGTGTCTAGTATTATGTTTTAAATTCTAAATCAATTTAACATTATTGAAATCAGCTTTACCTCTGTGTAACTGCAGCTTTTGTGGATTTTTTTGTCGGCAATTCAGCATGTTAATATGAACGGGTTTTGCATTCCTACCACAACATTAACCACTTCAAGAATTTATTTGTAGCCACACAACTGCTACACCACTTTATTCAATTCCAACAAATTGACCTGCTATGGTTTAGAAAAACAAAGACAATATCACGCTATACCATATAATCTTTGTTAGAAAAATAAATGTCACTGCACCCTTTTACACCTCACTTTTGTTTTATTATGTGCATTGATAAGGACAATGAGTAATCACTTAAAATGTAAAAATATGCTTTTGCGAAACATAACAACTACTCCATTTAAACCGTCACAAATTTTCTCCGATGCTCTGCATTACTGTCAAAAGGTAGCATGTATTATGCTTTTGTTGCTTGCTACTTCACTTTTTATTCTATTTTAGAATCTATTGTGCAGTCCCCAGTTCTGACGTTATTTAGTGACAGTGATAAGTGATGATTGTGGGGTGACAGGATGCATATCAAGTTTTTCTTAAGCAGCAAAAGAAATAGCGGAATGGCAGTGGCTATGATAATTAATTACAAAATAATATAATGGAAAAAATGTAAATGCAAACCATTTAGCACTGCCCTCAACATTACCCGCTTTTCATCGTATATATTATCATCATCATTCAAAACAACATTTTATTTGTTCCGTTATATTAGATGGAGGTCACTTCTGTGGTCATTTGGTATTAAATATCTACTTTCTCCCATTAAATTAATTCTTTCAATTAATAACTAATTTAAACTTGAGCAAAAGTCTTGACCGACAATGTTTCCTGTGCACAACAATTTGCGTTTTTATATATATTTCATAAAAAATAAATCTATTTGCTGGCAACTGACTGGAATACAAAAGTTGTAGGAAGTAAGAATAGTACTCGAGGAGAAGCAGAGGGTTGTCTTGTTTGTACACATGTGAGCCAGCGGGTTTCTCTTCTATAAAAACTCCCTGTATTAGCTCAGATTTACCACAGCTCATCTCATCATTTGTGTTCGTATTAAAAAAGATGATCCAAAGCAGCAGAACCGAAACTTGTATCAAGTTCACAACGATTCACATGGCTGCACTTCTTCCTCATCATCNCCGAAACTTGTATCAAGTTCACAACGATTCACATGGCTGCACTTCTTCCTCATCATCATCATTTTCAAGAAGAGCAATAGTAATAGCATTAATATAATCATAAATTATATCAAAAAAGAGGAGATCAAATGTGTGCTTCAAGTGTAGATCAAAACATATTAGATTACATTATTTAATGTAATGGTAAAACAATCTGCTCTAATGTCTGTTTTTGTCACCGTTCTCTTGTTTTTAAGACTATAAATTAATTAGATTTTGTGGCAAAGTTTGCTTTTCAAGATTTTTAACGATATCCCGAAACTTTTGGAATATAAGATAAACTAACAGGGAAAATACAGATTTTTTTATGTTTTTATCAAATCTGTTTTCCTCTGTTAAAATCTTGTAAATATAACCTTGTTTGAATGCTTCATAGCTCTTTTCAGTCAGCTCATTTGAATTTACGCTAAGACTGTCAAGTAGATATCACGCCAACTTTGAATTTCAACCTCCAACTTGATTTCCCGCATATAGAGGAGAGCCTTTCTTCTATTTTTTCCTCCGATTCCGACACTTTTACAAAAAAGTGGTCGTGGGTTTCAGTCGTATTAGAAAGACATTATTTCGGTGAGTTTTGCATCATATTTAAAATAATTCTTTATTAAACGTTTAAGTACTAGTGAATGATATGATATTAATATGGCATTGCATGGCGTGACATGCAAGTTTTGGAACTGAATTTGGTTTCTACATTTGCCTGCCTGCCCGCTTGTCTAACTTTTCATTTTGAGGTTTTTTAGTTGGAAGAATGAGAAAGAAATAAAAAGAAGAAACCGATTTCAAGTCGGAGAGAAAGAAAGAGATACGAAGATAAGGGGTTTGATGTGGTCTACGCTACATAAGTAATGAATCACATTGGCCTGTCTGTCATATGAGACGGGTGAGAGTGACTGACTCAAACTTCTGCTCATTTGGTTATGGTAGTGGTGATGGTGGCACAAAACCAGCTCCACAAATATAACGCTACAGAGAAGCCCCAGTAGTACTTTCCATTACTATTTCCCAACAAAAACTGACTTACAAATGCACAATATAGCATGGAAAAGCAGAGAGCAACTCGATTCTCGGATGGATATAATAACAACAAACCAAGTCAAGTTATGAGAATGATAAAGTGCGGCAGTAGCAGAATGGTTGAAGAAGTTTAGAAGAGTTTATGGGGTGAGAGCAATGGCAATAATCATTATTATTATTGCTACTCCATTATATTCCACTTATCTCGTAATAATAAGCAAGTGGCCCCCTTGAATTACCCTCATTATTATATTATCAAGACAAGATCGTGTCTGACGAAAATATCTCCGCACATATTTTAAACATAAAGGAACTATAAAGATTTTAATTCCGGTTTGATTATTTACAAGTCGTTATGAATTTATTTCATATTTGTTTTGTGGACATTTTGATAAGATCATTCGTCCAGTTCTCCATTTATAGACAGGTATGAATAAGCACCAGTCAAGAGAAAGAAAGTGCAAAGTAAATTAATAAATGCAAACTGATTTTTTGCCAATGTTTGAAAAATGACAGATTGAGCAAAGAAAAATATGTAACTGAGAATATGCAAAACTGGGAAAGAGTTTGACGAGAAGAACGGGTTAAGGTTTTTAAGAAGTCAAGACCTCACTCCTATTCAGTTCGGTTGCTTTATTCGATGCAAAGTTGTTACGAAAATGCTGATAATATGCTTAGCAAAATAATTTATTATTTTATAAAACCGAAACTGCACATTTGCTACGGTAGTGTGGAGAAATAGGAGAAGACGAATTAGGAGAGAATGAGGAATATGAAAAATACTATATTATCGCTATCGTCATGATTATCATCATCATCGGCAAATCTATTTAACAAGACCTCACACAAGGTTTTCTCCTTCATGAAGTGTTGTTTACACATGCTTAATACGTGTAAGTTTTATATTGGAATTGAAAATTTATATGAATTTTTCTTGTTCTATCAAGAAAATTAATGATTTCCCCTTTTTTCTTTACCTCTGTCTGTACCGTGCACTTGTAAAAAAGAAAAAAACTAGCTATGGCTTAAATGATACAGGGATAGAGAATATTTGCATGGGTGTTATAAAAGTAATAGGAGCTCCTTTTCTAGATAAGATTAATATCTGCTTTCCAAGGAGCAGTTTTGCATTTGAGATGAGAAGTATCAGCAACAGCATAAGAAATTCTAAACTTGGTGGTGCTGATGCTTGTTGGTGTGAGTAGTTCAAACTCAAACCAACTTTTGAATGTAATTTTTATTTTCCTTGAAAGAGGAAAAAATTGCTACTTTAGTTTCGAAGACCAACAAGAAGAATAATTTTTATCATCATCGTAAACAATGTAACAAACCAACTTTTGAATGTAATTTTTATTTTCCTTGAAAGAGGAAAAAATTGCTACTTTAGTTTCGAAGACCAACAAGAAGAATAATTTTTATCATCATCGTAAACAATATAACAATTCGCAATTTTACAAGTTGCCGTCTTAAGATATATTTCAGTCTGTCTGCTCTTGATGATCTACATGTTTCTAATGAAGATGATGACGAATGGGTTTTAGACAGAACTATTCCATTACTGCTATTACTAATTTTAATTACGGATTATTTTAGTGTAAATAAAAGGTTATTTCTTTGAGATGGTCGGATTAACAAAAGACCCATTAGAGGAGAACAATTTGCATTATAAAATAATTTTAATATATGACCTCATATAATCAGACTGGTCTTTCATGTACATTCTCTTTCCTGTTTTCTTCCCACTACTGACCATTTCCTCTTTTTATCTCATGTCATGTCACATCACAATAAACTGCCTTGTTGCATTAATGCACTCACTACTTTAATTTGCTCACTTTGAAGATTTTTTGCAATTTATGTTGTGCTTGCGCATTTTTTCTACCTGCAACTTTTTAACATGCAAAATTTTAAAATGTTTCCTCTCCTTGTTTAAAATTTTTTCTTGGGTTATTCATCTCAATAGTATTACTTTTTATAATAATTTCATCCGTAGCAAAAAAAATCAATCAATCTCTTGATTGTTTATTAAGTTAAACTACTCAGCAGATCATAAATTATACTGTAAAGAAGTAATGCAATGGAGCAAATATTTTGCCAACAGAGGATAGTACCTAAGTACATCGATTCAAATTAACTGCCTATTAATAATGTAATGAGAAGTCATCCTTATCACCAAGATAATTTTTTTCTGCACACCGTCATATTTTATTTTTGAAGTTTTTTTCAGGACTTACTTTTATTATATGAACCATCTTCATTTTTTTCTTATTAGTTGTTTGATTATTGTTATGTGATTGCATACTTATTTACACAAGTACAAGAAAAAAAGGAGAAGGACTAAACAGCTTACTGCATACCTCATTTTCCTCCCATCATAATTTTATGAGGAATTCTCCTGCTGTTCAAATGTCTAAAGCTGCCCGCTGGCAACTTTTCATATTTTTTCTCTAATAACACGATAGCAGCAACAAGAAAGGCCAGACGCTTTTAATTTAGTCTTTTACAAAAATATAAATGTGGATGTGAAAGGGTAAAATAATAACAACTTCTCCTCCCATTACAATCGTATTTTTGTGGCAGAACTCATGTTGTTTCCTTCCACCACCACCGTTTCCATCCAAATAGAAGTTCACAAGTACTCAGTCATTCTTGTTCATTATAATATTGACGAGAATGATAACAATCACTGCACCTCTGAGCGGTGATTATTTATTATAGTACTCCTTTCTGTAACTTTAGTAGAGAGTTTTAGGTGGTTGCGGTGTTGGAGCTAAACTGTTTAAGCCAGCCCATTTTATTTTGCGGTGAGATAATCCATCTTTTATAGTCGTGTTTCCTTTCACCTCTTCCTTTACCTAATTTAGTACATGAAACGTTGTTGGTGGTGCTATTTACATGTGAATAATGCTACATCATACATGAGCCCTTGAAATGTTTGTTTTATTTTTTGTGTTAAATTAATTGTCGACGAAAGTATGCATTACGTACATATTATGTACCTCAAAAAGAAAAAATCAAAATAAATTTGAAAAGAAAATAGAAGGAGTAAAAAGAACAATGGAAGTAAGTAATGTCGTGTAAAAATATCCAACAAGACCAACAAGTTACTAACAAAGAAGAAAAAACTCTAAATGACTAAAAAACTGGCATACAATTATCAGCATGAAAATCCCAGTCAGACTTTTGTGATTTTATTGTGAATATAACCATGCAAGATGATACAATACGAGAGACTATAAAGCTGGATACATCCAAACTTTTCTAACAATTCTTAATTCCTAATACGGAATTACGATTTTTGTAAGCATTTTGGTTTTGAAATAAAAAACGTGGCCACCTCTTCATCGTATGAAATGAATGTTTTCAAGTAAAAGAATGAGTCCATCTCTTCATCACACAGAACAAATCAACTTACAAAAAGTAAGAGTACTGGGAGCATGCAAAGAGATAGTTTTTGTTGGTTTGCTTATTATATGGACACAAAAAACATGATGATATTTTTTAATCGTGAAATGTGGTTGGTCATGTCCCCCAGAGGGAAGTCATCATTGCTTGTTGCGTGTGCCCATTATATTGATGATAATATGTTTGTACAACACACGTATATAGTAATTTTTCTATTACAAGAGCGCGGAGAGCTCCAAAGTAAATTTTTGATACATGACAAGAAAAACAGAAAGTTTGTTCGCCATAGGTGCGTCCATCGTCTTTCTCATATAGTACGATTTTTTATAACGCTAGACTAATCACAAAAATAATATGATGATGATGGAATACTACAAGAGGAAAATACAAGAGCAACAGCAAATGTGACTAGATTGCCCACCCACTGGAGTACTCGCTAAATAAGAACAACCTCTTTTCTCTTGTTCACAGCCTACTACAAAGTATAATTATAGGCTTTGGCCTGCGCTTTTGCTCTGACTACAAATTTTGAGAGTTGCCCTTTTCTCTTTTATTTTCTAGCTTTTTATGGAATAAGATTAATAAAGACGTTGTTTGTTCAGAAATTATAAAGTGAACGAGTTGTAACATCAACCCGATCGTTTTGCCACCAACCCTTAAATTTCTGACTTAAATAGGAAAGATTAGAGCCAATTACGGAATAGTTTAATGGAAAACAAATAAGCTGTAATTGTTTCAACTCTGTAATAAATTCAAGGCTCGTTAAATACCCATTTTGTTCTAAAAGGATATTTAATCAGCTTGGCTTTGGGTTTACAATATTAAAATCTGAAAACGTAGTGAGAAGAAAAATTATGGTAAAATTGGGAAAAATTCATTTGAAATTAAGTTTGAAGGAAACTTGAACCTTGTAGAAAAAGATGAACGAGTACTAAACGATTTTAAAAAGAAACTTGACACTATTGGAAATGAATGGATGGACGGAACCATATTACCAAAAAATACCACTGGATCCTTCCCAAAATTTGTAGTGGCTAACAAATGTCATTTACGACATTTCAAAAACATGGTATTTAAATGCAATAACTTACACTTTTGAATTTTAAGTAGGGAACAAATATGAGCTAATAATCAAGAAAGCGAAATGTTTCATGGCTTGTCCCAATAAACTAATAACTTAAAAAGTACGCTTTATTGAAAGATATGGCTTTTAAATTTTCCAATAATTAAATCGCATTTAATCAAATAGAAGTACCAACACTTTTGAATTGGCAGACTCGGTGATAAAATTTAATTACTGTTATTAATTAAGCAGATATGGAAAAAGGGTTAGAATGAGAAAATCATCTTTTCAACTGAATTGAAAGTACTTCATGTATGCAAATTCACTGTATTGTACCCACTGCTATTCCAAAAAATGAATGTTTCCCTTTCAAAATAGAAACAGGAAATTTTTAAGTGAGATACACACAGGAGCAAGAAGGTTTTGACTTGAAAGGGCGAAAATAAGATTTACGACCTTACAATAATAATGTCTTGAGCCTTTTGGGGGTATATTCTGGTGGTGGTAGTGAATATTGCAAAGCCCTATTTTGGTAGCATTATGCAACCTTCTTGTTTCCTTCTTTACTAAAACATGCATAATACATCTATTTTGTACTTACTAAAAATAAATACGGAAAAAGGCAAAAAGAAAGATTTTTTGCTTGAAAATAATATTTACTACGAACAAGACACTATTACGCAACTATTTTATGACTTAAAATTTTATAAGAAAGGGCCTTATTGACTGCAACAATGATTATAATAATAGCAGAAAGTATTATAACTCTCCCCTTTTCTATTTTCATGTTATAATAGCTAACAAATATTTTTTCTTCATCACGCATAGCTTTTAGGCTGAGGGATTTTCTCCGTGTCCACATGGATAAATAATAAGATGAACTGAAAGAAAACACGAGGTAATGTGAGAAGAAAGGATTTTGTGTACTTATGCAAGTACACACTCAATAAGAGGAAGACTCCAAGTGGAAGAAATATAATCAGTTCACTGTATGTATACAATATAGGAAGGCTAACCCTCTAACAAATGACACACATGAGATTTTCAAGTTCATTTGTAATAAATGAGACCATTTACTATAAATTATGACATTAAAATAGGAAACCGCTCTATGGCGTTATCTTTTTGCCATTTCAAATTTCAATAGGATTTTATGCTTTTTTGAAATATTTTTGGTATTTTACCATCATATAACCTGCCAATTTTGACAACTCTAGCTACGAATTTTAAAACTTAAATTATAAATATATAATTACGCAATGATTTCTTACTTTGCCCTAGATGAACTCGTTTCATCCACGGATAAATCTGTGGTGGATTTCCCGAACCTTTGGTATTATTTCCTGATTGACTCTGACTCCCATTATTTGAGTTAGGACTTGTGGAATTATGAGAAGAATTTGACTGGGAATTTTGGCTATTTTGACTCCTTCCTCCAGTACTACTCCCTCCACTGCCAAGCGGTGGACTTCTTGGAGTAGAGCAAACCGAGCTCGACGCTGATGATCCATTACTATTTGTCGTTAAATCCTGTGGACTTCCACAATTTCCCAGACCTGTATCAAGTCCTACGAGAGCTGCAGCGGCTGCTGCTGCGGCAACCACAGCATTCGTGCTCGCCCCAACTCCAACGTTACCCCCGCCACTTGACACAAGATTGTTTGGATTGTTTGCACCAGCATTATTATTATTGGTATTTGTATTATTATTATTCAGTGCGGAGGTGGCGTATTTGCAGCTAGGGTTGGTTCCCAAAGAACCAGACAAAGGTAACACGGAACCGCCGTTGAGACCAGGAGGAGCATTTGTTCTGTATTCGGAACCATTTGACAAGTTTGTCACGTGGTGGGTTGGGGAGCCGCCGTAATAATTTGCTTGGGCTGCGGTGGCAGGTGAGTAACAATTTGGGTATGTAGAGCCTGCTGCTCCACCGCCTCCACCACCTGCTCCACTGGAAGCTGTGGCGGCGCCTTGGTAGTAATCATTTGCCGTTGTGGGGTCAGGTCCTCCACGAGATCCGTTGTAGCATGCTGCTAATGAGTTGACAAATTGGTAAGAACTCATTTTGCACTTATTTTAAATCTTGGAAAAAGTTAAACTTTGCTAATCTTTAAGAATTCAAAAAAGTTTAACTTTATTTATCGCTCAGATCCAAAGCGTTTTTTACACTTTGACAAGTTCATTCTTCGCGACGACGAAAAAATTACAAAACTCAATCATTTTTAAATAATATTTTGTCTTTAATTGCGAGGAACAATTTGCTAATATTATGATCTGGATCGGTCTCTTTCTAAAATTATGAGTCTCCAGTACAGGTTGTTTCAATCAAAACGAAATTTATGACTTGGGGCAATATGAGATTTTTACTTTTTTACTGCTTTAACTTCCACTTAACAAATTGTCACAAATTCTTTCGTTTTTTATTAAGAGATTAACAGCAGCGTGTACGAAATAAAAATGGCGTATTAAAAAAGTCTCCATGAAGCATCAGCACATGGACTTCCCGGAATGGGACATAACTGCAGAACAGATGTTTCTTTCTTGTTATCGTCTTTCTTTTCCTCTCACTCTCACACCTCACTTCTTCATCTTTTTCATTCCCTCAAACTTGCTTTTCACATCGTAAAAATATGATGAGGTGACGTGAAAACGTAATGGCAAAATGCTTAGCTTGCTCTGATATATTACCTTTTCACCTATTTCTTTGCAATTCTTTAGATTAGAAACAACTCACATTTTCAATCATTTTCTGCAGCTCATTGATTTTTTTCAATTCATTCGAATCAATTTTTAATATTACTAGCTAATTTTTGTCAAAAACTTATTCTGTCCAATTAATTATCTTTTTTTGCACAAATTTAAATTTTATTTGCGATTAGTTTCTGTTGATATTTATAACTGCTTTGTTTTTTAATTGACAGATTTGATGAGATTAACTCATTGTTGACCAGTAAATATCAAGAGAGCACTTGAAATAAAAGGACTTTACTGTTACTGTTATTATCCCACCTTTGCCTTTCTCTAAAAACCATTCACACGGAAGTGCTCATACTTCTTCCCCGCTTACTAGTCAAACGATCGAATGACTTTCTCTTTGATGTCTCCTCCGAACTAAACAGAGGCGAACTGTGTGTATTTGACGTAATTTTCATGAATTATAGTTGTAAACTCACTTGCTACATTCTGAGTGAGCTCCTGCTCTCCTGATGATCATCATTCTCATCATCATCTTCACCGTCATCGTTGCGATCATACCGACGATGATGGCACTTCTCCTCCTCTCTTTCTACCCTTTCTTACTTAAATTCTAAGCCTGCCTCTGCTCTGTCTGCTCCTTCAGTTTATTCCTCATAAAATAAGCAAAGGGCTACTTCTATTTCAGTTAAGACGGACGGAGAAGAGGTGAAAAAAGCAATGCAAAGCCTTACAAATATACTTTGTTGCTTTTGCTCACTTACGTGTTTTAAAAAGCTTCCACACACGTTTTTACTTCATGTAGCTTCTCTTTAAAAGATTTTTACATGTTTGTGTGTGGCTCTGGCACACTTTTAATAGTGCATTTACCAAACTTACTAGCCCGACGATTTGCGGCATGAGCAGTGAGTAGTAAAGCAATTCAGTTGTTGTTTGTAGTTGTTTTCAGAACCTTTTCAAAAGCCCTGTTAAACTTAGCTATGAATACACATAAACCATATTCCTGGCTCTTTCCACATAATAAAAAGTTTTGTTTTGCCAAAGTAGAATAAAGCTAAAGCTAGCCAGCAAGATCCGGAATGCATTGGTAAAACCGTACATAAAATAACACATGATTGTTATTCCCACATATCACATCGCCAGCAGACACAAATACACACAAAGTGAATGCAATCCATCCATCCATCTATCCAAAAAGTAAAATTCTTGCTTTCCATACACACAAAATATTTTCATAGATGATGATGGTGATTTTGGATCTGATACTGTTGCATGTATTTACTCAAAACGTAATATTATATAATATATTATGGTAGTGCTGATTGTTAGTTTTAGGGGTTTGGATTAGAAAAACGTTCAGCATTGGAAGTATGCGTTACGTTTAGAATTGGGGGAAAAGTTGCAAAAGAAAAAACAGAGAAGAGACATGAGATAGAGTGTGATATGCTATGAATGGAACTTTGAATGGGGCATATTGGTATTTTCTCTGTATGTTTGTACAGGAAGAAATGAAGAGTTGGATGAAGTTAGTGGGTGATGTGGTTGGAAGGAAGTTTGTTGAATGTTGAATACTCATTCGGTTTTTCGGTGGCGGAAGAAAAACAGGGAAATCCAGTGATGCGAGTGAGAAAAGGAACTTTTTTAGGGTTTGTAGTTGGAATGTGTAAAAAAATCATGCAAAGAATTTTCCTTGACAGAAGGAACAACAGAGGCAGTTGTAATAGGAAAACGAAGCAACGCTCGCTCTAACTAACTTTGACGGACAGGAGAAAAGTAACAAAGTCTGGAAAGGAAAGAATAAGAAGGGATGGTACAATAGTTTAGAAAAAAGTCGAGGTGTTAGTAAAAATATGACGATATGGAAATAATTGAGGAGGACTAGGATGAGTTTTTAATTTCATCATACTCCTGGACCCTTTGAGATGGTTTAAATGTATGTTTATAGTGACAATGAGTATTGGCGAGACCAAAAATGCTATTAAAATTAAAATAAAATAAATAAATCTAAAATATCTGCAATTGTTCCAATTTATTAAATCCCGCTACTACCAATATACAGTCGTAGAAATGTGCTAACAAGTAGTACTATTTTTCATGAGAAAATAAAGTCAAACACATTTTTGAATTTCAATTAATTTACCACAATCCTCTTTTGTATATTAGTTTTTGCACTACGATTGCTGATTATTAATGAAACAGTTTTTTCAGCTAACTTTACACAATGAAATCCAAAAGCTACAAATATAACAATCAATATAGAAACTCAAGATAGTAGCATTTCCTACATTGATGTTGCTTTTACTTTTGCCCAATATAAACTAGTAACGGATCAATGAAAGTTTTGATTGAACCTGACAAGGTCTTTCACAATCACGGAAAAGCATTTCAAAATTTGTGACATGCATGCACAAGGAAAAGCGAGGTAGATCCATCATGTAAAAGTAAACCATCTAACAAGAATAGAATACATTTTGCAACAAGGAAAGAAATAGTCCGTTTCTTCAATTCACTAAGGTCGTGTAGTCGTAGACGCTGTTACATTCAATTTTCTTCATCACAGTATTGTTATTATTACTATGGCTTGTTCCAACCAAAAAGGGGAAACAGAAAAGTAAATAGAAAAAAATATTATTAAATATAATCTTCTCCCCTTATCGATGGGGTTAAGTAATTAGTTTCTCCCAATTTTATGTTTCCTTCACTGATTTTTAGTCTCTTTCTTTGCTTCTCTATTGTATAAAAATAAAAAATGGAATATTAAATGAAAACTCAATCTACGAAGAATTTTTATTATTGCTGCTACATAACAATTCATTTAATTAATTACTATTTTTTTAAAAGAATTCATGTGGAGTTTGTGGTTTCTTAACGAAAAACAAGAAATCAGGTGTCGGATAAGCATTCTTTTTGTTAAAAAGAATTGACTTTTACCGTATCATAAATTTATTTTACAAAGCAGGTTTGTCAACAGGGTCATTTCATTATTGTTAGAATTACCGTGTTTAACCTGAGTTAATGCAATTTATCTTTCTTCC
>JAANSO010000696.1:0-25014 GCA_036507315.1 Lepidocyrtus fimetarius
GCTTCCCGTATCTTCTGTTGTCTCGGATGGTGGGGATAAACCATTAGATTTGAACTCTTCCCTAGTAAACACAAATGATGAGAACGAAAACCCGGTCGAGGAAGAGGAAATTATCAAAAATCCCCTCTATGATGAAAACCTTGAAATGGAAAACAAGTATCCCGACGATAAGCTTGGCATTGTGGAGTGCATTAGTGATAAACTCAAGCGAAAAGATTCACTAAAATCGCAAAAACGAGTGACCTTTGATGCCAGCATGAGTAACGGCGATAAGGAGGTTCTGTTTAAGATTGATTGTGCAGGAGAAAGTATTATCAATTCGTGTCCTAAACCTAATGATGTTGACGAAGACAAATTCAATCCTGACAATGTAGTGGTACCGGAACCGATCCCGTATAATCTCAATTTAGATTTTGAAGCATTAGGTAAAATTATTATAAAGCTATATATTTACTACATTTGATTTATATTTTATACCTTTAAAACTTACCAACAACCTGAATTGTTATAAGTTATTGTAACTTTTCTACTTTTTACCTCTTAGCGACTGGAGTTTTGTCAAAGTCACTGCTTCATTTGAGTACCAGCAACTCAACTTTATCTACTAGTCAACAGCATAATTCGCATGAAAGTTATGATGAAGAAAATACTTGGGAATCACTTAGACATGATTCATTTTGCCTAAACTTTTTCTTTAATCAGTCTGTCACCATTCCAGTTATTGCTCAGTAAGATTTGTTTTTGTTGTTTGTATACTGGGTTTTCTATGTACTATAACTGCATGAAATAAGCCATATTTTTATAGAGTAAGCATAATTACTAACTTTTATTTGTACAATTTGTTTTATAGGAATAGAATGATCAACTCGGCTTTGCNATATTTTCATAGGGTAAGCATAATTACTAACTTTTATTTGTACAATTTGTTTTATAGGAATAGAATGATCAACTCGGCTTTGCTGCATTACTTTATTGTTGAGAAGCGGTTGTTCAGTCATGTTGAAGCGCTCAATAGTTATCTGTGCCTTCAAAACGGCCTCTTTGGTCACTTTTTAACCAACATGTTAATCAAGGAGGTTTGTAAAGTTATTTATATCACACTACGTACTTATAATATATCGCCTACTATATGTAGTCATAATCATTGTGTGACAATACCAACGATAAGGTTAGGTCGGTGAAGGCTTATGATACAGTGGGTTTAAATTGTTTTACAGGTTAAAAGTGAATCAAGGTTGACTAAAGAAGACATTCCACGTAAAGCAAATCGACTGAATCAGCTTCTTGGGGAAGCGGTGTTACTTTCCTTGGAGGGGAAGGATACTGACATTAGAGATCATTTAGGTTTTATTCTTACACGAGAAAGCAGTAGAAACTCAATGGATCTAGAAAGTCAAAAGTCGGTTAAAAGCAAAGCTTTATCATCCCGTAAGATACAACCTCCAAAACTTTATATTTTAAAGCAACCTTTACCTGATAAAATATGAGGTTTTCCTTGATTGATTTTGTGTTTCAGCATATGAAATGTTGGATGACGTCACCATAAATTACTCTGTTGATTGGCCTTTAAATATTCTGCTAACTGATGAGCTTCTAATTAATTACGAAAAATTATTCAATTTTCAAATGAGTCTTTACCGGGCGGAAATGCTGCTGTTAGGATTGAGTTCAATCTTAAAGTTTAAAGGTAAAGCTTGTTAAATAATGTATTTCTGTTGTAACAGCATGGTTTTAAGATTTTAAATAAACTATGAAAGAAATTTCCTGTTTCTTATTCACAGGAAGCAAGTCTAAACAAATCCCAATCCTGCATCATTACCGCTGGAGAATGCTACATTTTGTGAGAACCGTCCGTCACTACATAAACGTCACAGTAATCCACAGTGCCTGGACAGAGCTAGCTTCATCATTTCACCGAATGGATTCCTTAGAAAAAGTGTACGAGGGACTCGTCCGTCACATTAAATTCGTGACCACCAAGTTAGTTTACTTTTTCCAACTTGACATCTTAATAAAAAACGAAATGAAATAACTAACTACATTTATCCCATTTAGCTGCCTCTTGGGAGCAAAAGGTGAAGCAGTTAAGAAACTCCTCCTAAACCAATTAACGGTCATTGAATGTTTTTGTACTGAAGTGGAAGACTGTGCTAAAGCCGGGATCTCATGGGACGCTGGTGAAGAGATTCATCCTCGACGCTTTGCCAAACTTGATCAAAAGTTCAAAGTTTGGGAAGAAATCCAAAAAGTCTTTATTCAAGGTAAGCACAAATTAATCACATTAATTTACTTTTAATTAATTAGCTTGTCATTATAATTAGTTAAATGACAGAGCTTATAATTAAAAAATTTTCTCCATCCATCAATAGCATTTTTAAATTCACAACAATTCAATTACATAATTCATGGCAATAAACATTCCCTCTCATGAGTATTGGCTAAATTAGTTTTGATTAAATTAGTGAAGTGGGGCATGTAAATTAAAATGATTATACCATTTAGTTATTTTTGAGAACTGAAAATCATCAACAAAATGCAAATCCATGAAAGACATTTGCATATATTCAATTGCATAATAGTAAAACTCATTTGAATATGAAAGGCAAAGGAGTAGATAGGTAATTTACATACATTTTTATCGTCCGTCCCTCTCTGGACAAAAATGTGATTAAGGACGACGACGAATAAAAATGTATAAAAATGGATGCATTGCATGCAACTGTGTGTGTGTCCCAGATGAAAACAGAAGAGAAGACGAAGTCAACAAAAGTGATCTATGCTCTTGTTTTTGACAATTCTGAAAAGTGACATTTCAAGTAATCAGCTTTGGTTTTGAGTATTGTTGGAATTGACTTTTGTAATTCGACATGGACTTCACAACCATCATGGAAGGGTGCCAAGAATGGGGTAAAAGACAACGGCTGTCGGACATCATTTACGAGACTGCTCAAAAGCGGATCAATGACATCAAACAACAACTTGAGAGTGGAGTGGATCCCAAGGAAATTTTAAAACCGAAAATGTCTTTGGAGGAGAAATGGACAAAGAGGCAGGCTACCAAGGAATTATACCGGAAGCAATTGAAGGATGAAGAGATTGAACGAAAGAAGAGGCAAGCAAAGGATGCAAAAATTGCTGAGATTATAGAAAAGAATTTAAAGGAAAAGTATGCCGAACCTGGGGGATCCAAGTATGCCATTCAGAAAGTGAGGGATGAGAACGCTATGGAGTATATGAAGGTTGTTAAGAAGCTCAGGAAATCTACAAAGTTTGTGTCCAAGGTTAACGCCACGGCGTTGAATCGGCTCTGCTGTAAAGATGCTTTTCATGCAAGTAAAGCCTCCTCAAGGTTGTCTGTCAAGTTTCGTAAGTTGTTTGAGCACAGTGGAGTCCTCCGGATGGACAAGTAGAGTGGGACTAAGGAAAATCATGTAATAAAAATAATGTTTATACCAAGGGACGTAAAGCCATTAGTTAATTGTCGTATTTAAAATCGTTAATGTATGTAGGGATATGAATCATAATTAGAAAGGAATTGATTGATAATAAAATTCGAAGTGCCTGCACAATACATGCAGTGCTTCCGGTTCATTATTATATTAATAACTGAACAATTAAATTAAATATATGTCAATGCTTTAATTACATCTTTTTTCCTTTTTTAGTTTTCTTCAAACTGGCTACCCGAGGGACGTATCAAAAGGTTTCGTATTTCCTGCAGTTATTCAATTTCAACAGTTATTTTAGTAGTGGGATTGTAGAATAAAGATAATTTTTAAATGCTGCAGTTTAAAATATGTGGGTTCCACTCAATGCTCCGAATATATTTTAGAATGAATTCAAATAAAGTTTACTTTCTTTTTTTATAAACATGGTTTGGTTCGATATTCATGATTGATTTATTCTTAATTATACTATTTTATAAAAAGTGCAGCAAGTACTCGTGCTAAATTGCCTATTTGGCACATTAGACAAAAATAAATAATTTTTTGTGTTATGTTATAAATAATCAAAGACAATGTTTCACTTAACTAAAATTCTAATTATTGAATAAATACTACATAGGTACAAAACAAGTTTTCGTTTTCTTGGGTTCATTCCACACATCAAGCATATAGTTTAAAAACGCAAAATATCGATGTCCTCAAATCTAAAGCATTTAATCTTTCAATTCTATTCAAGTTAACATTAATTACTTAAATAGCTACATTACATTACTTATACTCTAAACAATTTTGGCTTAACTAGCCTTTATCTGAATGATCACAGGTTTACCCCTCACTGGTTATTTTAGTTTTTTTCGCAAATAAATTATTAGTTAGTATACAGTATACTTGCATAAATCCTTCCTACAAATTATATTTTGTGTGATCATTATTAGGATGAACTAGAATGAACTTAATTGTTCATTCCTTATGCTCATCTACTAATTACTTAAAATTATATTCTGCTCTATTTTTAATTGACTGGCAGTTTTGTGGCAATAGGCCAAAATTATCTCTAAATTATCTTTAATAGAACAGGTACATACTGCTTACATTAGTAAAAAGTTTATGGTAACTTTAACTGTGGGTAATTATAAAAGCAGCTTTGTTTAATAAGTTCATTCACTACATTTTAAGCATTATCCTTTCAAACGTAGGAAAAACCAGAAGTATATCTTATATTTACAATCTCAAATGATAACTATAAAATACCTTTAATTTGTTACTAAATTAAAAAACTAATTATTAGGTTAGGTTATTACTAATACAGCTCGTGCGATTTGAAATTACCTACTAATATTTGGTTCATATCATTATTACATTTATCGATCATCAGTAAGTAACCTATTGAATAAATTAGCAATAAATACTGTACAGTAATTTGACTAAAAATAATTAAAAGCAGGGTCAAGAACGTTTAAAAGTGTTAAATACTTTTGAACTTTAAATTGCACATTTATTTTTGTATATTTAGGCAAATGCAAATAGCCTACACAAGAATTATTTTAAAGGTATGCTAGCATTATTAGCATAATTATTATTACTATTGCAAAATGCTAGTTGCAATTGCAAAGCACTTTCTAGGTACATAAGTTCTTTTTTGCATACATACAAAAGTGTAAGACAAAAGTCTTTTTTCCTATACTTAATTAAAGGTGTTTGTGTACTCTGTACAAAGTGAACATTGCGTTAGCTTATTTGATTGAACTCATCGCCGTGAACCTGAATGTATCAACTTTTAATATTTAAAGGAAAATTGGTAACTCTCAAATTCAAAGGACAGTAAATAGGAAGGAAATAAACATTCTTAGGTTAAAAATAGTCGTTAGAAGGCAGAAAGTTAAATATAAATTATTCTTGCACTCTAATACGTAGTAAAATATTGGCTTTTGAGCATTGACACTAATCTCTGAACCACCAGGGGGAAATCCATTTGATTCTATTTGAGCAACTCCATTTTTCTTTCATATTCAATATTGGGATGCGTACAACTTGTGTGAAGATTCCTTAACAGGTATGTATGTGGAGTCTGTTCTATACTTAAACAATTGTTGTTTGTTTAGTTTACTGACTACTTGAAGTGCTGCTGGTGTCCTGCAAATACAAGGAATATAATATGAACGGGTATCAAATTTAGGATATTTTATTTAAAATTTATACTTAGATAAATGCAGCAACTAACATTTACGTCTTGTGCCATTCTGAAAAGTTTCCCCTGGGTTGTATAAACAGTCGAAGCCCCGTCCTTATCCCCCATCGTGTGACCAACAGACTAAAATATTTAATTTGTTTGTAAAATTTAATTTTTTTTGTCAGATAAAGAATCGTATGAAATATAATTTACTTTTTCCAATAAGTCATTACCTCACTGTACGCGCAGTAAGATGGAGGTTTGCAACTATGACTGTAACAGCTAGTCCTTGACGTATCCGTCCCAAAAAGCTGTTGTTGAGCTGGAGATCGCATCGTATCAGTTATTGAGCGAAGATCGGAGAATGATCTAAACATAGTTAACACATAATGTTTAAATAACTCGGAAAATGCTGACATTGGATGATCAGTATAAACTTTTGATTGCAGAAAGAATAGTTTGTAGGGTGCTGAAAGTAAATAAGCGGTAATTAATAGCAAACAAATGCTGCAAAACTAAAAGCATGTTAAAACTAAAAAATAGTTGTGAATTTCATTGCGATAAATATGAAAATTGGTGATTTGAAAAGAATAGAGTTGAGCTGCGTCATGATAGAGAAACGACGACTTCAGCTTTTCACGAGAAAATGTTATGTGTAGTCTACTTCTCATATCCGGAATAGGTTGGTTCTGGTTCTGGTCCTATCGATCTCCTTCTCATTCCACCCCTTGCTGAAACTTCCGTACCGGAAGAAACTAAAGCTCCTGAAATGAAATCGTTATTTATTTTTTATTAATTAGCTATTTCATTATATAGTGAAAAATGCACTATGCAAAAAATTCCAAACCTGAAGAAATTTTCCGCTGCTCTTGTAAAGATAGCTTGCGGAATTGCTTAGAGTCGTGTCGTCTTATTGTTGACTGTCTGCTCCCGTTTGTTGGAGGTGGTCTAGCTGATGGATAAGGCTGTGTGCAACAAAAGTGACATAATATTTGGCAATCAGTTAGTATGCATGCAAACGACTAACATAAAATGAAGTTTTTCAAAATTCAAGTTTGTTGTTTTACCGCTGGAGGGTATGGGCTATGGTCCAAATAATTAATAAGTTTCCTTTCATTTGAAACCAATTCTGCATTTACATCAGGAACCTAGCATGGCATGGATGGATGGTGGTCTTGAAGGTGGCCTAATTTTAGCTCTTGGAATGACAACTGTCAACGATCGATCCTTAAATTGAAAAGTACAAAATAAAAGTTTTGGTTATTTATGTATATTATTATCTAATAGTGCAAAGCGTAGAAATATTAAGTTTGGAAATAAATGTCAGATGAATGAAATCATTATGAAATCCACGACATTGTTATACCTGTACCTGGTCCATTACAACATTTCGAAGAGAGAAGTTCATTAAATGTACATTGTCTGGTCCAATTAAGGAGTCATTTCGAATACCATGTTTAGGATCATGAAGTCCATCCATTTGCTTTAACAATGGAATGATTTTTATTAAATATTTGTTTTGAATAACTTGTATTAATATTTTATTGCTAATGTCAATTTTACCAGCAATGAATCTGGTGTAAACGAATGTACATTCATCATTCTTGGCGGACTTTGTCTTCCGTCACTGCTAGCCGAATCATTCATAATTGCTGCGCGATCTAGAGTTGCTTGAGAAGTAGGGCTTCGATATCTCATGAAAACGTCCACCTTTTTTAAATGATTGAAGTTATTATTTAATAATTCATAGATTTGTCATATTTGCAATTAAATCTATTCAACTTACTTCCCGGTCTTTCTCTGCGGATCTTGGTTCGTCGGCAAACCAACACGGAGCACAGAAGAACGAATATGAAAAGTATTGCGACCACTCCCATAATTGCAAACAGCAAAACTGAAAGTCATAAAATCGACATTTAGTGATTCGTTAATCGTATTCCGATTCTTGCTTGACTTTGAATAAAACTATGCTTTCTAGATTGCTTACTTTTCAAATTAATGTGACATTTAGAACCTCCAAACCATCTAAAGCATTCACAGAATGGTTCTCCATAAGGATTGATTCTGCAGTGACCTTTGTAATTGCACTCGGGACAGCCAAGCATTTCTAAATCACGATACATAAATAATGAAAAAGTAAGTTTTATACAGCATTTAATAAACAAATATTGAGAAATTTTAATCTTCAGATAATTTATACCGAAACATTCCCTTCCTGGTCTGTGCTTTTTAGGTGACTTATCCCTAAAACCTGCTTTACATCTACAGGAATAAGAGCCTCGTATGTTAATGCAATCCGCGTTGGCTGAACAGTCATTGTAATCGGAGAAAGTGCATTCGTTAAAATCTAAAAAAAAATATAAAAAGAAACTGGTTAAAACCTAATCTATTCTTGGAGTAGTTTTATAATTTTTTGATAAACTATGTTTTACCTCTTGCTCCAAAATCACTCATATTTTTAGTCGAGCTCACTCCAGTACCTGCCAATGCTAAAGTTTGAAGATTTGAGAGTTCGTATAAAGTGGTTTCGTATTCTATCTTCCGTAACGTTAGCCGTTAGCTGTTTAGAATCAGATTTTAACAAGTAATTATAATTTGATTAGCCCATTACTTCTAGGTTTAATTAGGTGGGGTAATTTTGGAAAAATATGATTTTATACCTGAACTAGAAAATCGACATAAACTTTTGGTTCAGCGCTACTTAACTTCTCATTGATTGAATTAACAGGCCGAAGTTTCATGATTTCAGCTCCTTGAAATTGTCGCTTAATATCGGTTGATAAGAAAGCCTTATCAATAGCGTCCTTCGAGGCCAGCATGAAATCCGTGTAAGCTGTTGATGCAGAATTCTGAAGATCTTTGAAATCAAAAGACATTCCATCCATGTGGTTGATAGCCAGGGAAAGTTCATAAGTGTATGCAGCTTTGTAAATAAAAAAGAAAAAATTGTGAATACTGCTTTTTTGTCAAATTAAATTAATTTGTTTTAAGATCATATCTTCTTCATTCTTACGTCTGCAAGGGAACTTTCTCTTAAGTCTCGCATAACCCGGTTTACAATCACATTTAAACTTGGTTCCGTTGGCATATGACCTGCAAGCTTGATTATTATTTTGTGTGCAGTTATCTGGACACCCTTGTTCAAGAATTGATTGGATTGGTCTGGTTCTGTGAAGCTTTGGCTCTTTCGTTGTATGTGGAGGTTCCACCTTTGGTATAATATTTGGAGGGGGTGTTTGTAGCCTTGGAGGAATCGGTCTTGGTCTATGACCCCCAGGTCCTGTGTTCAATATTCCACTATGCACAATCTCTTTTTCATAAGTATCCTCATCTTTTCCAGTCACATTGTTTTCTTCATCGTCAATCTCTGAAGTATCCACAAAACTGTACACTTCCTTCGTTGGCTGGGCAAATATGGTGGACCTGACAGTAGTTGGCTTCACATCAATGCTATTAACAAGCGTCACACTTCCAACGATTGTACTTATCAAAGTTTGGGGTGGTAACGTCCTTGTAATCATAATCGTGTGGGTTAGCGGTGTTCCAGCCGTTACAACCACGGTAGTTTCCGTTTCCGTCAAAGTTTTGGTTACGGTTTCACTATGGGTCACGTATTTCGTTGTAGCTGGGAGCTCTGGCACCCTTGTCATTCCTCCACGAAGAACCATAGTATTTAGGAAAGCCTTTTGGCTTTTGATTTGATGAAACACTCAAACGAACATTGTCATTTCCAAAGTGAACTTTTGTCGGGGCAATCTCAGACGAGGTAGAAGTAATCACTTTACTGTCCTTTCCGACAGACGTTGATGTAGAAACTGATGTTGAACTAGAAGTTGTCACTCTCCTTGAGTTTTCAGTTGAAGTGGCGATTTGCTCCAGTTTTTGGTCTTTCAGACACGCTTGATACTCCTCCATCCAAATTAAAATCGTCTTCTTCATCATCATATTCTTCGTCTGTGTATTCATATTCGCTACTTCCACTTACTGGAACGGACGTTCCTCCAGTACTTGTACTTCCACTACTGGTTAGATTCCTTCTCGTGTTGAATATTCCTGAGAATATGCTTGGATTTCTCGGAGGTGCTGTTGGAGATTCCAAAGTTGTGGAAACTTTGTTAATCAAAGACGTGGTAAACTTCTCTTTCGAAGCAGATGATGAACCGAAACTCAAGGTTGGTCTACGGAAAGGTTTGAATGTGGTTGATTTTGAGAATGTTAGTAATGGCTTTTTCTCCCTGCTCTCTGTGGAAGAAGCCTTGCTGGAGACTTCCATGCTGACTCGAGAGTGCTCATGTGAAGAAGAAGATGGTGCGTGTTTGGCAGGTTTCGTTGCAGGAGCAGAAATTTTTGGAGGAACTACGGTTGTCCTTCTTAAAATATCTGTTCTGTTCAATCTGTCAAAAATTGATTGTTTTGTGGATTCCTTGGAGGATGATGTTGGCTCAGCAGAAGTAGGATTTGTTATGGGATATCTCATTCGTATTGTTGAAATTGATTCAGAGACTGAAGAAGTTGTTGTTGTTAGTTGTTTCACTAGTTACCTCTGTAGTTTTCCTAATCCACGGAGGGAGTGTTGCTCGCGATGGGACCCTTGTTGGTATAAAAGGTCTCTTATTTCCTGAATCCGCTTCCGTGCTGCTTACACTACTTTCCATCGTGACGGTCACACGAACTCCGTTGTTATTGTCGACTTTGTTGGGTGATGAAGAGGATTCAGAAGACGAGGAGGACGTTGAAGAGGAAGTGGTGGACTGTCTAATTATTTGAGGAGGTTTTCTGCTCACTCCACCAGCCAATCTGTTATTTACTAAGGTGGAGGTTGAAGCACTTGTTGAAATGCTGGACACTCTCGTTGGTATAATTATATTTGGTCCTCGTGTGTATTTAGGTATTTCTTTAATCTCCGTTGTTTCCAACTTTCCTCCAGTGTACCTCACAATCGAAGTCATTTTAATTGTTGTTCCCGTTGATGAATGCGGCACAGCAACAGAGGTTTCAGATCCTTCCAAGTGTATTTCACTTCCGTTAATATCTGCTATCGTTGAAGCAGTGCTTGAGCCAGTTGATGAAGGCTCAATGTTTTGATTTCCACCTCTTGTTGGGATTATTGCAGTGAAGGTGTTTGTTGCAATGATTTTATTTAAATCATCAACGCTTGCAATAGTATGCACTGTCTTGGAAGCCTTCGTGGTTGGTTTAAATAACTCGTCATCAGGCCGAAGTAGATTCGGTCTGTGAACGTTGTTATTTACGGGTCTGTACCTAATCGGTCCACTACTTGGAAGTTCTAGAATTTGAGCTTTTAACCGATTACTATCAATTGGTGGTGGTTCCATTTCAGTTCGTGGCGGTGCAGGTTCATTCTGACCAAGTGGGGGAACATGTTGCAATGTTGCTGGAAGAGAACTAAATATATTAGGACGTCCTATCGTCGATGGTGGTTGTCTCCCTCCTTGAGAAGGTGGTGCTTGAAGCGGAGGTCTCCTCTGACTAGCTGTTGGAGGCGGTTTCAATAAATTTCCGTTGTTTACCAAATGTCCTCCAATTGTGATTGGCGGTCTTTGGTTCTGATTTTGATTACCATTTCCTGGAGCTCTTGTTGGCTCAAATTTAATCGGTGGGCCAGTATAATGCAAACCATCACCATTTTGATCATGTTCTGGAGAAATTACGTTGTTCTTTTCGTCTTCTTCATATTCTCCATCCTCATAGTATTCAGAATCCTGCTCAATATAAGTTGATTCCCGAATGCCGTTATTTACCCCATCAGTGGGAACTGCATTATTAGAGGAACCAGCAAAGTGTGGTTGTAGTGTAGGCCTTTCTCCACTCTGGCCACGAGTTGGACTATATGTCGCCCGTACATCTTTTTGTCCATCCTTTGGAAGGAGTACGATTGGATCATCCACATTTTCTCCTTTCTCTGCACTTGGGTTAAGAGGTATCGTCTTTTTATTTGGATCGAAGGCATTTGCTTGGTATTCTAGTTCAGTACGATGCTCGTTGGACAAAGGAGGTGGAAGCATTGTCCTTGTTGGTTCCCTGCTACTATTTGGAAATGGAATACGTCCACCAGGACCTCCAACAGGAGGCCTTCCTTGCTGCCCAGGTCGTTTGAAAAAGCTTGTAATGATTTCTAAAGGACCAGGACGCCTGGAATGTCCAGTGGGTGAATTGTTGTTGATTGTGTTGTTTATTACTTGAAGGCAAATAGTGTTTTCCTTCATTAGAGTTCTTTGTTATGGTCGGGGCTGCTGGAGAATAATCATTTTTGTTGGGTAGAGCAGGTGGTATTTCAAGATAAGCGTCTTCATCGTAAGTTGAGTCATATTCCTCAGAATACAATTCATCATCCCCTCCATAAATATCATCTCCTTTTTTAGTCGTAGACTTCTCGATTGCTGCCTTTGGAGTTGTAGAAGTACTGCCGCGACTTGGAGCTGCTGCTGCAACTTTGGATTGCTCAGAAGAGCCAAACTCTTCATCTGAGAGTGCATCCAAAACATCTGGATTAAGCAAAGGATTCACTGGCTTCTTTTGTTTACCGGGAAGTTTCATAATTTCTTTGTTTTTCATCTTAATTTGCCCCAAGCCATCAGCGTCATCGTAAAATGACGCCATTCCTTCTTGTGGCGCAGGTCGTCGAGTACTGGGCGATGGGAACCTACCAGCAGTAACTAGATCCCTTGTGGGATCTGGCCTAAGTCGACTTCCAATCTGTGGAAGGTCATCAGGTCCAGGCCTAAACGTTGTTGGTTTCATTATATCTCCTCTGAAGGTAGTGGGGTTGTTTTCCAGTGGTTCCTCTGACGTTGTTCCCATTTTGTTGTGGAAAGTGACATCAAACCTTGGNGGTTTCATTATATCTCCTCTGAAGGTTGTGGGGTTGTTTTCCAGTGGTTCCTCTGACGTTGTTCCCATTTTGTTGTGGAAAGTGACATCAAACCTTGGTCTATAAGTGGTTGGGCCAGGCAACTCTGTGATTTCATTCTCAAGTGGAGTTGATGAAGCGAAGATAAGATGGCTGTGGTTTCTATTTGGCCTGAAAGTCGTTACAGATGGCGACCTGAACCTTGAGGAGTTCTTTGAGTTATTGTCATACGGAGATTTAACAATTTCCTCGTTTGATGGGTCGACATAAGTTTCTCGCTCTTCAGTTCCACTGTAATACTGGGCAAAGTCTCCTTGTCCAGTAGCAAAGAAATGTTCCGCGTCGATTGGAGGCTTGTGAACTGGATGATGATTGGGGTGGACTTTCTTTAATCCTGTCGAGTTCGATTCTCCACTGGCCGCACCAACGGAGAGCTCATCAATTTCATCTTCAATGTCATCCTCATCATATAAGGAATCATCGTCTTCGTAGCTCAAATTATCATCAACTTTGGTTTTCTTTGGCCTGACAGTCGTCGTTGTTGTAGTGGAATGTTTTTGGGGCAAAATGATATTAGACTTATCTGCAGTATTATTGATACCAGAAGGTTGGTTAAACTTTGTTTTAAAGTCTTCAAGGAAATCTTGCAAGTCGTTTACAGTTGGACTGATTAACCAGGAGTCTATCAAAGTATCGGTGGGATCAGGCTTTGTAAGATTTCTGGGTGTAGGAGTTGTGCTAAAGTGTGGACGGAATCTAGTTTTCCATGTGACAAAGCGACTCGGTGTTGACGAATTCTCATCTTCCAACTGTTAGGTCATTGTACAAAGTTGTTGGAGAGGGGGTTGTAGTACTGGAAAATTTACGAATAAAGAGTTTAGCTATTGAAGCCCTATTTGTGGGACTACTTTGAGGTTGTACACTGTTGAGAAGGGGATTGGGCGTGGTTGTTGAGGAAGGAATCGTTGTCGAGCGACGATAATAGGGTGCCACAGGTCGAGTAGGAACTTCTTTAATGATAAGCTTGGGATACTGAGTTGTCACCCCGTAAGATTCACCAGTGGACATGATGGAAGGATGTGGTGTAGTAACAGGACGTGAATGACCATCCAGCTCTTCAGTTTGGACAATGTAAACTGTAGAAGGACGTTGGTTTGGATTTGTCGAAGGAGGATAAACCAATGGTGGAGAAGGTGGAATGATGTGAATGTCGTGGACACTTTCTTGATTGGTGGGTGACGGTGAGCTAGCGATCTCGTTTTCTTGAAGACGAACTCCAAACTCAGGATGGCTTTGTTGTTTATTTTTATTGATTTCGTCGAAATATGAATAGCTTAATGGATTGTCTCCGGCAAGTGGTGGCCACGTAGGTTTCCTTGAAGGGGACAGTTTCTTAAATTCGTTTTCAAATTCCGCTTGGAATGGATTGAATTCGAAAGAGTCAATATCATCATCGTTATTCCCAAACTTATCGGATGGTTGTCCTGCAACTCCAGTCGTTGGATGTGTTTGTGGTAGATTTGAGAATGAACCTTGTTCACCGTGTTCTAGCTCGTGGTCAGACTCGTGAATTTCGGGACGGGTCATGTCATCAATATCAAACTCAAGTGGAGGGGGTGATGGGAATGAAGGATTTTGTTCTTGGCTGGCTAACGGTCTGAATGGTCCTTCCCCTGCGTTATGCGGAAAGAATGAAATATCTGGGTTTCGAGTTGTATCGTAGTTTGGATTGGGTGGTGGAGGCGGCGGCAATCTAGTTCCAAATTGGTCTTGCAAAAATTTGTTCTCCGCTGGCAGGCACAGGCTCCTCTTGTGAGTGAGGACGATGCCTATGTGGAGGGAACAAATCAAAAGCTCCGGGTCCTTCTGGAGGTGACATGTGAATTGGTGGAGGATGTGGTCTCCTTGGAGGAGGTCGTGAAGGCCTTCCCATGCATTTCCTCGCTGTGGAATCGAGAATAGCTACTTTCAGAAGATTTTGGTGGTGGATTTAAATGAAGAATTTCTTCCGAGCTTCGGAAAGGATGCAAAGGCCTTGGGAATTCCTCTCTGGAGTTATGGTGATTCCTTGGAGGTGGACGGAAAGGTCTTTTGAATGAAGGAGGCGGTCTGTGACTGAAATTTTCTGGAGGAGGACGATCTACCACGTACCCTGTGGGGTAATATTATTTCTTCATTGGAATGAACAGGTCGTAGAATTGGTATATCTGGCTTTGGTTTTCTTGGAGGATGATCAAAATCTGGAATATCGTTCATATCATCTGGTGGAGGTCCAGGTCTATTTCCTCGAATAGGTCCTCCTGGTCTTGGCACCTTTTTCACTTCACCAGAACCACGGAACGGTGGTGGCCTATTGGAAGGGCCTGGTTTTGGTGGACGGTGCATATCAGCTCCCATAAATGTTTTAAAGCGGTTCAAGCCATACTCTGACTTCCCTTCTGGTAAATCTGAAGGGGAACGATGTTGCTCTCCATGTTTGTGCCCCATATCTCCCAAGTCTATATTATCCCTAATCTCTGTGAATATATCAGGCATGCGGTTATTTAATGGCTTAATTTTAAAGCTAAATTTGTGCGGGTCAAAATCGTAGTCTGGATTCAAATATCCACCGTCTCTATCCCTATCCCTATCTCGACCTCTGTCCCTCTCCAAGCTAACTGGTCGTTGACTAGGATCTTTTGCATGAGAAGTGATTGGTCTTCGTGGAATCCTCTCGTCTGGTGGAGGCATTCTATCCCTTTCTCGGTCTCTTTCTCCAGGGATAAAAACTGGCCCGGAATGCTCAATAATTGGTCTCCTTTCCCTATCCCTGTCTCTGTCATCTCTTGGAGGTGGATGCCTATGAAATATTGGACGGTCTCTTTCTCTATCTCTATCTCGGTGCGTATCATTCCTTGCTACAGGTAGGAAAGATCCTTTCATGAATGAAGTAGCCATAGTGTTAAACCAAGGACCAAGTTTTGTTGCTCCAATTCCTCCCAATCCCAATGCTCCTAGTTTTAGCAAAGGTTTCCAGTCAATTCCACTTGTTGAAGAAGCCGCAGGACCAGAACCTGGTGCAGGTCCTAGTTGTGGGGCGATGGGAGAATAAGGCAAGCTACTTTTGCTTGGTCCAGGTCCTTCAAAAACGTGATCGTCTTGAGGTCTTTCTTGACTTTCGCTGGATATATCATCTTGTTCACTATTTTCTTTATCCTTTTTATTATCACTAACGTTGTCACTTTCTTCAGAGAATGAGTCTTGTCCTTCTTCGCCTAATAAATGCAAGTTTGGAACTTTTAGCGAGTAAACTTTTGTTGAAGTCTCGCCAGATTCCTCCTTGCTTCCCAAGAGAAGCAAGTCAGCTTCAGTTAAAGGTCTTTTCGTTTTCTTGATTTTTATATGGTCTCCTACTTGTTGTGTACCTGGTCCTGGGAGGGAATGGAGGAATTGGTGCGTTTGTTATTGGCACGAAACTTTCTAAAATTCCTGCAATGTCATCTGGATTAGCAGTATGATCATCCTCTCTTTCATCTGTAACAACTTCAATGAATGTTGGACCAGCTCCGCTTCCTTCATCCTACCACAACCTCGTCGAATAATGGACCTTCACCTGAGCCAGAACCGGAACCATCAAGTAGCGTGTCATCCGCTGAAAGATGATGAATTTGTATTTTCATATCATCATTATTATAAACCGTGTTAGTTGCATAACCATCAATTACAACTTTTGAAACATTTGCCGGAATAAAATCCACTTCTGGACTGTGCATAACAACAGGAACAAGTTGACTTGTTGGAACAGAAAAAGAATCAAAAGTTGTGTGAATGTCGTAAATATTCGGAGCTGGTATGTCTTCCTCCTCGGCATCCTTATTATTCTCATCGTAGTCCGACCAATGTGCGTTATCTGCCAATTGGGAAACCAAGTTAAGAAGGTGCTGGCTGGGATTGCTGAAAGAAGGAGAGACCGGCTCTACAACCATTGTCCCAGTACGATGAACAAGTACAGAGCTACTCGCTGGAATCCGTCCTCCACCATTTAATAACAAGCTGGAGTATCGAATGTGATCGTGATAGTCTTTATCTTCGTCGGAATATTCATGAAGTGAGGGCGGGGGTGACTCTGGAAGGTGGCTGGGTCTAGGTCCAGGTCCAATATCTGGAAATAGTTCGTGCGCAGCAGTTGAATACGGATTGAGAGGTTTCTTTGTTTTTGGTTTCTGTGTTGTCAATGGCTGAATTGGATATGGATTAATTGAAGCAGACAAAGGTGGGGTTGGAATATGAGATACCGGCTTTTCATAGAATCCATCCATATAATGGTCGTTGTTGGGATTGGATGAAATAGGCACGGGATGCTTCACGGTAACCTTTTCAACGTATCCAACGCCACCACCATAATCATAGTGCAGTTCCGAGGTTTTTACTCCCGATGCTGGATAAGCAGGTTTAAAATTCATTGTATGAACAGTACCGGTGCTGTAAATAGGTTCGTGAGTTGTGGAAGGTGATATGAAAGCGGAGGTTGGGCTTTCTTCAGAACCAGATGCTTCCAAAGTCAAGACATTCACTATGTGATTAACTGGTTCCCTAACTTCATCAAAATGCTCTTCTGAAGAAGCACTAGACACGTGGATCTCTGCCTGGATTTTATTCTTATTTTTCAATGGAACTTCAACCCCATCAATGCTATTAACAGTGGTTCCTTCCACTTCCATAGCCAGCTCTTCATGATCTTTAGGCCAGTGAGGATACGAGACCTTTTGTGTTACTAAAGTTCCTGAAATTAAAGTTGGCTCGTATGTTTTGGCTGGGAGGATTTCCCTGACGGATGAAGTCATGTCAATCATTGTGGAATGCTTGGACAAATAAGAACTTTTTAATTGGTTGATGTAAAATGCATCAAATGAAGTTGACAATGCTTCAGTAACGACTTTAGAGACAATATGAGTTCTAGAATGAACAGTTGGTTTTGTTCTAGTTCCGTCAGCTAAAATTGTTGTAAAATAAGTGTAAGTTGTATAATATGTCTTTGTTGCGTAAATCAAAACAGGTTCCAATGTGTGTGGTTCTGGGAAGCTCACTGTTGAACTTGGTTTGATTTCAGTGAAACGTATATCCGACTTGATTGGAAGCATGGTGGACGGTGAACGCATTGTTATATAACCAAGAGGTTCCATTGTACTAGGTTTTTTAATCCATCCAGTGAAAGTAGGCATTGCTGTCATTTTTATCGCCAAAATGGAAGCTGGAAGGGGACCAACGGATTCAGATGAATCTACGTGGCTCACAGTTTCCGTTACAACTTCCGAGGAAACACTGGTGCTGCTACGGATGATTAACTGACCGAAATCATCAATTTCTGTAAAGAGGTGGGTGAAAGTCGTTAGGTACGTTTTTGTTATTTCATCCATTTGCATGCCAGGCTGAGGTAGAGGAGTGTTCATGGGCGCTGTTGTTGAGGATGGTGGTGCCAAAGCTTCAGTTACAACCACTTGTGTGATGATTTCCTTAGTTGTGACAACTTCAGAAGTGGCATCGCCTATTTAAAATTGTTTTGGAGAAAGTGTAAGTCGTATAATATGTTTCCGTTTCATAAATTCGGGAGTTTGACATGACAAGATCGGTCATTGTTGGACTCATGTAGATTGGCAGAGTAACCACATTCGTTACTGTTTCTCGACTCGTGAGAATGACAGGAAGGGAGTCCACGGTGAAAGTATTGTAGTAAATGTAAGTCGTCGTAAGACTATCTGTAAAGTAATTTGAAGGGCCTGTGAAAGAAGCTAGAATTTCATGGGGCTAAGCTGCTTGATTCTGCTTTTACTGTGGCAGAGGCAGTGTAGTCTATGGTTGGACGGTACTTTTGTGTGACCACGTTTGAAATTGTCTAGAAATTTGAAAAATTGATTTCTAGAATCTAGTATGGTAATTGCAAAGAAGTACGCTAATATGAATTCATTAAAATAATAGTTACCTCTTCTCTTGTCTTTACAATCGTATTTGAATGCTTGAGAACTGTGGTTAGGTAAGTGAAAGTTGTCAGCAAAGTTTTTGTGACAAGTTCGGGAGCCGCTGACTTAACGATTGAATGAAGTAGGTGACTAATAGCGTTATTTAACTGTTTTGAAAATAATGATAAGTGTTAAATAGATAATTGACCTAATTAAATTAGTATGATTTTGATGTGCATTTCGAGTATGCAATAATTACCGGTCTTCCTGGCGACTCTATGAGATGAAATTGTCTGGAGACTGTATGTGGGGGAAGCGTAATAGGACGATTACTTACCCTATGTGGTAGAATTGGGGTTTTATCAAAACCAATAATGAGCGGTTTTGTGACCTAGAAAATTATTTAATGAAGGTCTCAAGTTTAATAAAATTGCATAAATTCTGAGTTCATAAATGCTTTTACTCCAAAATTTGAACCTGAATCAAATAAAAGAACTGCATTTTGAATCGTTTCGTTTTCTTACCTCTCACAATGACCCCTACTCCATTACTCATGACTTTTGTGTAGAAGTCTCTTCCATTTTGTATGAAAAGACGACCTCCTGAGACCCTTTGTTCGGGTACGAGGCTGCCAAAGTCTTCTTCTTCTAGACATGGCAGTTTGAACTTCCCCTCTCCCTATTTCTAAACTACGCCCACTTCGACCTCCTCCACCTTCGTCTTCATCTTTAGATAAACAGAATTTATTTTTTGCCAATTACTTTTATTCTTTGTCTTATTGAACAAATAAGATAATATAGCTTCATCATCATCATTAATTTTTAGTAATAATGCATGTATTTAATGGAATGGTTTCCTGATTCGCTGAAAAATATCTAGAAAAGAAAGTAGAAAGAAGAATACTTTTATTTTACCTTTTAATTGCTGCGCTGGTGAATTGTAAGCAAAAAATTAATATGACAGTATATCAGGCAGTAATGGTATGAAGAAGATATCAAAATTGGTGGACGTTTTTAGGACTTAAAGGAACTTTTTGACGAGATTGAAGTTTGCAAAACAGAGTGTATTTTTTTACAAAAGATGATAGTTTTTTGAAGAATTTTTTCTTGGTAGATTTCTTGAAGACTCTTAAATGATAGATTTTGGAAGAAGTATTAAAGATTATATGAAATTTAATGCAATATGTAAGCGATTTGTACATTTATGGGGACTAAATAATTACAAATTCGCAGGTTCCAACTCCGTCTCGGCAAATTGATAGATGTAAAAAGAAGAAATTATAGAATTTGCTGAAGATAGGTAAAAGTGAAAGAAGAAAGTTTATATGCGCGCTGGATGATGCTGATGTGATTTAGTTTGGCACAGGACGTACTCATTATCTTTATTAAACACATTCATACACATTCATTAATAATATTTGATTATAAAAATGTACAAAAATTATTCTTTTTTTATAAAATTAAAACAACTATAATTACAAGCACTTGTTCCAATGATAACATGTTTCATGATATACTTAACCTAATTCAACAGAACTCAAAGTTGCATCATTAATTTTCACACAAAATATTTTATTTACAAACAATTCTTGAAGTAAAAACTTTATTCTTATATAGTTTTTATTGTTTTATATCAAAGTGGCAAATATCAACTAACAAAACTAATGTATATGGCCGAAATGCATTATTTTATTGTATGTACATATTAATCGTATTTTAATTAACTTTGAAGAACCTGGCATAATTAAAGTTTCAAGTTAAAATGGCTTTAATTGATCATTTTAGTTAGAGCATTTTATGTTCATCAACTTTAATTTTTAAGGCGAAAATCCTTAAAAATCCCTTAACTAAATAAACCTAAAGATTTTTATATTCATAATATGGAAAAATTAAAATAAAAAATTAAGTATACAATATTGTTGTTCATAAAGCAAAAAAAGATACATGTAGTTTAAAATGTAATACATTTTCCCTCATAACTAAAAGCTTTTTCCTCAAACAGAATGAATGTTGCAAGTTTTTTATTAGATTATAAGTAGAATTTGATTGTCATCATCCCTACATCAGAGTAATATTTTTATTATTTTTTAAACTCTCTTACTATACCTCATTATAAAAATATTACGTAACCTAAAATAGTTTATTTGTAGCATGTATTTCAAAATTTGTACAAAAAGTATTCCTAAAGATCCTATATTCTGTTTTGCTCTTTTATTACATTTATTCTTTTTTTAAATTTTCCCTATCTCTAATTTGATTGCAAAATTGATTGAAGATTATATTAATTTTTTTGTATTTCCTACCCAAACTTTCACCATAATTCTTTACTCGAGGTAGACCCTTTTTATTGTCGAGTTTGCGTCTGTAAACCACTTTCTTCTTTGTCCAAAAACTCATATTCTTCTGATAAAATCGTCGTCAACAGTTCAACTTTTTAGAGTAAAAAACATGCAACATTTAAAAGTAGAAGACATGCAAAAATACAGATAAGACTAAAGCAGGCATGCAAATTAATTACAAAAACATGCAAAAACAATTTTTTAGAGATTTCGTAGCGTAAATATTAAAACAATATAGCGTAGCATAACATGCATTATAATGTTGGAGTATCGTACAAACAGTAAGTATAAAAAGTGTTGTTGTATTAGGTTGATGTAATAATTAAAAGTGATGAAGAAGATGTTGGCGAAGTTTGTAAATTAATTCTCTCCTTTCTCTGTCTCTTTTTCCCCCAACTTGATCACCATTTTCTTTCATCGTCATCACGTTGACACTGCAAGTTCCACAGGGAATCTCGCCACCACGGAAGAAGCTAAATTACTGCTGCTGCTACTTCTTCCTCCCTGACTACTGAAAATTTGAGAAATTGACTTTCCTAAAACACTCTCTAAACTCTCAGTGGGATCAAAAGAAAGAGGAAACAAGAGGACCTGAAGAGGATGCCCTTGAATTACTACTCAAAAGATTAGTAAAAGGATCACTGAATGAGTAACTGTCCTCCAAAACGAATACTTCATTCTCTGAAGGATTGGCACTTATTATTACGTCAGAAGGAGAAAGTTCTAACCTATCTACATTATCATTAGGTATTTGAAGATACTCTACAGAAACTGGCATTTTATTTTCACCTAATAAACTATCCTTAATGCTACCACTAAACATCCTATCACCCTCTAAAGCTAAATTATCTCTATATATTACGTCACCGCCATTGCTACTGCTAGATAATGAGAAACTAGGCTCGGGAAGAAGGGAAGAATAGGGAGAGGATGAAGGACCAACAACAACTGCCATATCTAAGGAGGAAGTAGGAGTGGGCTCAATCACTATCTTTGGGACAAGAGAAGGCTTAATATCATACGCAACTTCTCTTTTCTTTCTGGAATCACTGCTACTTTCACCAACAGCAACAGTTTGTAAAATTGTGCTAAATTCGCCGGGTTTCTTGCCTGAAACATAAACAGTAACTACGGAAGATCCGGCAGGGACTCCGTCAGCAGATTTTGTTGGCTCTACTACGACCTGCGGGGCTTGTGTAACCTCAACTTTCTTTTCTGCCTCTTTATTGCTTTCATCCTTATTATTTTGATCTGACTTTACCTCAGGCTTATTATTATTATTATCCTCATTTTTGTTATTTTGATCTTGTTTAAATGGTTGGGGACTGGGGCTGCTGAAGCTGTTGTACTTGCTGTAACTGTTGAAGCTGTTGTAGTTGTTGCAAAAGTGGGACTTGTTGTGTAGGTTGGACCTTCGGAAGGAGTAATTGAGCAGGTTGCGTTGGAACAATAGGTTGTTGTTGCTGGAGAAGCTGCTGTTGCAAAAGATTTTGCAAAAGTTGGTTCTGGAGCGGATTGGCTTGTTGTGTTTGTAGTAGTTGTTGTTGAGGGGGTGGACTGGGCGTGATAACAGTGCTTGAAGTGATGTACTCTACGGCGGAAATGACCTTCGTGGAACTCTCCACAATTGTGGTTTTGATCGCCTTACCATGTAACGTGATGGGGATGACTGTGCTTGTGAAATCTGTGACAGTTGTGGTATATGATGTGGTTAATGTCGAGTATTGTGTAATGGGAGTGGCAGGTTCTTGAGGCAACATTGGATTCTGATTAGCAGCGTTATTAAGCAAGTTAGCCATTAGTTGACCTTGTAAACCCAATAGGTTAGGGGAAAGGTTACCCAACAATTGATTCAATAGCAGGTTAGTTAGCTGATTAGGATCATTCTGGTTATTTAGAAGGTTTCCCAAAGGATTTGAAATTGTAGAAACTACTGGCTCAATGGAATAAACCGTTGAAGGTAGAATATGCGAGAAACTTGTCTTCCTTCCGCGAATCGTTGTTGGTGTGAATGTCACTGTACTTGTTTGACTTTCCCTAATCAAAAACTGGGTTACTTCTGTTATTCCCGGTCCTACCGTTGAGCTCACCTCATCATTCTTTGCTAAAACTAGCTTCCCTTGATAATCTATTTGTGTGTATTGGAAAGGTGCTAGGATTTCAACTGAAGGGCTTGGAGTAAGCACAGTCTTGTATTCTGTGGACTTTCCATTGACAACAGGGAAAGTAGTCTCTTGAGGAATGAAATGGGTCACTGTAATTGTGCTACTCGCTTCAAACCTGTGCTCATTATGATGATCATTATTGCTACTACTGAAAGAGCCCCTACCTAAGGACGTAGTCGAGGAGGTACCTCTCCCCCGTGTTAATTGTGACCCAAACCTACTTCTAGTATAACTGGGAGCGGCAGTTGTGAGAGAATCTCTTGGGTTATATCTAGATCTGAACCTATTCGATCTACTCGTCGTAGTTGGAGGATCAGTTGTTCTAGAATTATACCTGGAGGAGGTGGAGGAAGAAGGTCGTCTCGGAATGAATGTTCGAGAAGGAGAGGAAGTTGGTCTACTAGTTTGACTTGTTCTAGAGTTATAGGAGGAAGTTCTAGACCTAGTTGGGCTAGTTCTAGTGTTAGTAATTGAAGAAGGAGAGTTACTATTTTGATTATTATTATTACTATTGCTATTTTGATTGTCGGTTTGATGGGTTAGTGTAAAAGGGGTTCGTCGTGAAGAAGGTGTCGGTTGAATTCGTCCCCGCAATCTAGTCGAAGGAGCAGACCTTACTGGAGCTGCAGTTGTCTGAGGTTGTGGTTGTTCAGGCTCGTCATAGTATTCGTATTCATAGTCTGCAGTAGAATAAGTAGGGCCACCACGTGAATTTGAGTTACTAACTTGAGCATTATTATTTCCACTACTACCATAATAATTACTATTATAATTACTAAGAGAACTACGTCTGGTATTAGAAGAAGAAGAGGGACTGGGAAAATTGGAACGGAGCGTGCCCCGTGGAGCTCGTGCTCCAAACTGGTTATAATTATAATTGTAGGGATTGTATGAATTGAAATAGTCAAAAACTTGCCTGTGATAGCCTCCCTGTTGGGGGGAGCGCCTTCTCCTTCGTCTCCTCTTATTGATGTCGAAGCTAGAGAGCTCCGAACCTGAAGAGACCATTTCACCTTGTCCTGCATTGTATGGCGTACCTGAAGCGTAGGATAAGATAGAGTCTACGGTGTCCACTGTGTCCTCTCCAGCGGTAAAGGCACTTTTGAAGGAATAGGGGGAACCTGCTGCGTAAGATCCAGAACCAGATGGTCCTGTTGGAGGATCTTCTTCAATTGCGGCTACCTCACCGTTGGGTTTTAAAACTGTCTCAACTTGCTCCGAACCGTGGGAGGCTTGGTCTTGGTCAGAGAGGTCAATGGTTAAGTTGCCAGGAAGATGTTTGCTTTCTTCGTACTCAAATTCTCCTTCTTCATAGTATTCTTCCAAAGTGGAGTCAGGCTTTTCTGTTGTAGAAGTGCTCGTTGTAGAGCGAGTTATGCCTACGGCTTTGGGGAATCCGGCAGGTCTTGGTCTGGGAGTGTAGGTTCTCCTCGTTGTAGCTCTGCTGGATTGTGGCAGCTCAGTAGTTGAGCGAGCTCGACTGGTGGTGGTTTGTTGGACAGATGGGGTTCTTGAAGATGGACGCGATTGAATAGAGGAGAGTCCAGCTGGACGTCTTCCTAAAAGACCTGGACGGGGACGCGTGGTTGTGGTTGAGGAGGAGGATGGCTTCTCTTCCTCTTCATATTCCTCAACTTCAATTTCTTCATATTCATCGTCATCCCCTGGAGCGGCAGAAGAAGAAGAGTCAGTTGGTGCCGCAGAGGTTGGTGTTGTTCCTCTAGTTGGGAGCGTTGGCTTAGAGAAATTCTGTCTTCGGAGGAATGGAAGATTTCGTGTTGTGGATGGTCTTGATGTTGTGCCGCTGGTTGAGGCAGGAGTGGATAAACGAGGGTTGATACGGAACCTGTTATTTCCAGTAAGCCTTCCAACTCCCCGTGGAGCCTCCGTAGTTGTTGTGGAAGATGATGGAGAATTTGATTCGTATTCGTACTCAACTTCATATTCTTCTTCATCTGGACCAAGACTTGATGTTTGAGTTGGTTTTACAGTAGTGGCGGAGCTGGACGAAGGAAGGATTGAAGGTCTGCCTCTTCCAGGAAGGAATCTACTACTGCTTGCTCCACCTCGGAAACCTGCAGTACTACC
>JAANSO010000697.1:0-24981 GCA_036507315.1 Lepidocyrtus fimetarius
ACTACAAAAATCTTTAATGTGTTTGAATACGCATGAAAATCAAGTTTACTTTAAGAACGATACATAATGGGAAAAGAACAGTGAATTTAAACAAGATGGAAACTGGAGATAAGGGAAGTGGACGTGGACAGGAAAAGCATGAAAGTGTTTGTTCATTATTCCTCGAGTTTTGTTTGATTGTTGAATTGCTTTAGATCTACTATACGAGAGCAGATCTGATTTTCTCTACTGTTCCTTATCGATTCGATCAATAACCAAGAAATTTTCTATAAAATATTAGAGTTCATATAGAGCTTATTATTTTTGACGCGGTCACTTTTGGTAAATTTGAGAAGCTCTTCAATTTATATAGAGCATTTCTACGATATCATTTGATGCTGTAAGTTTGAGTAAATTGCGCAAACATGCTATCTAACCTATCATATCAGTGTCCAATCAAAACGACATATGGAAGCCTGCTGAAACAAAGAAAAATCGGTTTATAAAGATTATCATAGAAAGTTTATGTTAGGTGAACAATTTTACACTCAATTCAAAATTTTAGGGAAAACAAAAGTATTAAAACTATTGTGACACGATGGACTGTCGATAAATGTCAATACATTCTTTTGTCTTTTTCCTCTCATCAAAATATTTTTCTCACAGTCATGAATTCATCCGTTTAGCTGTTAGCCATGAGTAAGAAGAGTATTGTAGATCTATGCTTACATGACAAGAAGTTTATCAGAAAGGATTAAGTCTAGCGAAAATGAAAGAATTTACTAATTTTCCACTCTGTTTGACATGACAAGGAGAATGGTCAAACTTTTAAATGTGATTATGGATATTTGATTATGTTGAAATTTATGCTTCATTCATACTTTTACATATACCAATTTGAACTTTAAGAATTTACTAATTTTCCACTCTGTTTGACATGACAAGGAGAATGGTCAAACTTTTAAATGTGATTATGGATATTTGATTATGTTGAAATTTATGCTTCATTCATACTTTTACAGATACAAATTGAACTTATTGCTTTCCTCTTAAAGACAATGAAGCATTATAAATAGCTTTATAAATTTTTAGTACTTTTGCCATTTGAGATTCACACACAACCGTTTTGTTGCTCAACAATAATGACCCAGCGCAATCAACAACTTTTCCTTCCAAATTTGGTTGTATTTCAACAGTGACAAATTACAAGTTGTATAAAAAGAAATTCATTTTTAATCCCATAATATTTTGGCTCCTTTAAAGTACAACAGTTGTGAACACATTGCATTTCATTATTTAGTGCACAAAGACCTACTCTACTACTCTCACATAAAAATATACTCACGCTCTTTAAAGACAAGAGACGTAAATCCTTTCGACATTTGACGTGCGGAAAAACTATGTTGGGGTTTTGTACATAAACCAAATGAGCTTTAGAGCTTTTTCTGCATTGTCTCCAACTTCTACTAATTCCATTGATGGCAAACAGAAATGTGGCGACTTATTATTTATTCACGGCACGCAGTAACTAACGAGTTGGTGTTATGCCGTAGATATTACGTTGATGATGTTAAACTCTAAACTTGTTGTGCGATGATGTGATATGATAAGTAAAACAGCATTAGTATCAATCTGTTAATGTCTATATTTATCGTGCAATGGTTAAAATTGGCGAGGAAAAGGATTCTTTAACAAATGATGCTCTGTTTAGAAAGGAATGACTGATTTATTTATCTTTTACTTTTTTACTTTTTCATAACAAAAAGTACACATGCAACATTTTTTAGTCTTAACCTCAAAATCAAAAGCATGCTATAATCAGTAATCCTTATCCCTTTACAGCAAACACATTTGTTGTGGATTGTTTATGCAATCAGGAGATCAAACTAACCAGAAATGATTATATTTGAATAAAGAAAGAAATCTTGTAATGAATATTTTTAAAATCTTTTCAAGAAATACTTCACACACGTCAGTAAATCTTTTGGAATCCTTCCGTAAAACTGAAAAGTTTACTTTGTGTGGATAAACTTTTCTGAAAATTTACAGACTGTTTCGAAATCTGAATGACAAGATGATCCTTTAGTTCCGGTTTTAAAGAATTCAAAAAAAATAACAAGGCAAGCATAAATATTATAGTAATTAATATTAAAAAGGAAATGCATCTTGTGCAAATGTATATCTAAAAGTATATCTTGATGTTCTAGAACACCCATCAGTTCCTGTGTAAACGTAAAACTGCTTTCCTTTTTAGAAAAATAAATTGTATATTATTTATTGGGTGAGTGTACACAATGTCACTTTTCTTCATTCCACTACTTCATCATTATGACAGAAACATAAGCCCGATTTGAGATTTACAATTTAATATTTTAAAAAGTTACATGAACCAAAGTATTTTAATTTAATAAAAATTAATAAAAACTAGTTTGCATTTAAAACTAAACTCAAAATAGTTTTAGATGAATGCAAATTTTAGTTAAACAAATCCAACTTTGGAACTATTTTTCTAGGTAAAAGTAAAATTATTACATTGCAACACGCTAAACGGAAAACATTATGTAATCATGTAACACGCATTTGCTTTTGATGATGATCATACGACTGATAAGTATTTACTGTGTATTTGTTCAACATTAGGAACGGAGATTAAAACATGAAGCACATTTGAGTCATATCTGTTTATGGTGGCAAGGAAAAGAAAGGAAGAGAAGGGAAAGATCTCCCATTACCCAATGCCATAACAGAGTGATTTTAGTCGAGGCTGGGAGCATCAGCCCCTTCTGGGTTTGGCTTCGCTCCAAAAACAACCCACTCACGACCAGTTAGAAAAGGTAGCCATCGGACTCTCATGCGCTTCAGAACCTGCCTCCTTTCCTTTCTGCCAGTATACCAATGCTATTCTCAACTCCTTTCGTGTACATAAACCGAATTACAAAAACTGCTTTGTGATTATGCCTACCTGTGCTGTAATGTATTTTATTCGTAAGAACAACTTTTTCATCACTTCAATCATTTCCCCTCTGTAACTTTTTTACAACTTTAACAAATAATATGGTACAAGGTACAATCTTTGCCATAATGATATGGTTGAAATTATTGTTGTAACCTTTGTACAGCAGTTTTTAATATTTTATTCCCGGTACACGTAATTTTAAAAGGGATTATTCCATTAAAATTATTACATTCTCACTTCCACCTCTAACAGCTTAATACATAATGATGTTTGATATCACAATGATATTCATTTTTTTGTATTCTTCCTTTTTTATAAGAAAACATGTTCAAATTTGCTCCATTTCTAGTATACCAATTTGTACGTTTTATCATGAACAGAATTACAATCCAATTAGTTTTGCTATTCACTTAACAATGTCCGTCGATCTAATTGGTTTTGTGACTTACTTGGTTTCATACAAGTACTTAATTTACAAGTTTTACAGTCATATTTGCAACTCTGACAGAGAAATAAGAATTTCTCTTGGTATATTATGTTGCTACGTAGTACGTACAAAGTTAAGGGTACCCTGAAATAAAGTCTCCAGTTCAGAGTCGTATCTCTGCATTGCATGTAAGCCATTACCCAAAACAAGTGTCAACAAAAGAGCAGTGTGTGCATACAAAAGTACAAATATTATTGTACATCTTGTTATACACATTACATAAACGAAATAACGAAAAGGTTCAAACATTACAAAACACCGACTTAAATACGATTCGCAGTAGTTTTAAAGTGGACATTACAATAATATATGGACAAGGAGCAGTACTAAAAGGGAGCTCATTAGATTTTTCTATTAAGCTAAAAACTAGCAAGTAAAAGGGAGAAAAGTGGTGGTTTGGATGGTGATGGAAGCACAGCTTAAAGGATAAACCCTGCATTATCTTGGCTTTTCATCATCCCTCTCATCCTTTTCCCCGTCGATGTAGTAGCTCGTCTTGATCGCTCTCATCCTCAGTCAAACAAGGTTTGAGCTCCGAGTCAGTGGTTCCTTCCTTCTGCTCTTGCTCTCGATCTAGTTTGGGACTTAAGTCCAGCAAAGTGAATTGACTTGATATATAAAAGTACAAAAATCATTTTGGTTATCTAAACCCAGTATCACTTATTATACAGTTCTTATTTTTTGAAACAAAAAAAGACAAAATTATAGTTTATTAAGTGTAGTGATTATACAATCCAGTCTTTCATAAGACGATTAAAAAGTGAAAATAATTTTTGTTAGAGTGCAATGGTCATGAAATTAGAAGGGGATTGGCCGACAGAGGCTAAAATGGCTAGTAGCACGGTGCCCCCGTTTTCAATCAGAGCTTTGCTCATGCAAGATTCCAAGGAAATGCCTACAAACAGTTGCAGATGAGTCTATGTTGTTGGCTCATCATCAACATCGTGACCACCTTCATCGTCTTCACAGTGGAGGGAAAGTTGGAGGAAACAGTAAATAATTCTAAAATGATGTCACCTCCACTTAATCACTACCATCATCGTCATCTTGTACACGTTCATCATCGTCACAATCACAAACTGATCTCATCTTCTTCCATGGCCGCCCCTGCAAGTACAACTTCCCCGAATAATTTGAACAGTTCTCAAATGATGAGAGAAAGGATCTCAGCTTTATGTGATACGACAACATCCAGTGACGAAGCAGAATGTCCAGATGTTGATGTTGATATCGAAGATGATATGGAAGATGATGTTGGATGTGGGGAAGAAGATATGGAGATGGGAATGGAAGAGGAGATAACCGAAGATGACGATGAAGAACATGTAGATCAAGGTGTCATTGATCTCAGTGACATTGGCAGTAGAAATGTTAGCTCTTCAAGTTCAGATCGAAAAAGTCCAGATAAGTAATAAAGAGCAAAATAATAATAGTGATTTGTCTTCAAAAAGTAATAAGGACAAAAGTGACAAGTCTACTAATGACGACGATGATGAAGAAGAAGAGGATAATCTTGATAAAGACACTGAAGATAAAAACTCTGCTTCGGATAAAGATGGAAGCAGTGATAAAAAAGAAACTGGAAAGGATGGCAAAAGTGAAAAAGTGAAACATGAGAAACCGCCATATTCATACAATGCTCTTATTATGATGGCTATCAGAAACACTCCAGAGAAGAGGCTTACTCTTAATGGAATTTATGAGTATATCATGAAGAACTTTCCCTACTACAGGGATAATAAGCAAGGATGGCAGAATTCCATCAGGCACAATCTTAGCCTCAACAAATGCTTTGTAAAGGTAAGTTTACTTTTTGATAAAAAGAATAAAATTTTTTAAAAAATTACAAAATACTTTTTAAATTTCTTTTAAATTAATCCTTTCCTACGCATCACATCACACAAAAAATATTTGAAAATGGCTATTTTGAGGGTTTTCTCATGAGTTTTTCAAGTGATAGAGACCGACTGATTTTAATATTGATAATAATTGAAACTTTTGAAACATCTTTGTTTACTTTTCACCACAAACATTTATCAATTCTGGACACATAAATCACATAAATAGGGGTTTCTTTCTATTTTCATAAGTATTAAGCCGAGCCGATGACTATCTGCTAAAAACTTTGTGGTGCCTATGTTTTGTATTTTGTATGTTCTCGGAAAAGATTATTATCTTAACTAAACAATACCAAAACAGAAGAAAAATAATTTTGCTTTTACAAATGGACTATTTGTCTTTTCATGAAATGAGTACCTTTGAGACAGAGATTTTATCTTGTAAACTAAAAATCATGCTTTTTTTACTAAAAATTCAAACATTTTCCCTTATTTTCTGCTTGGGTCATTCTTCTAATGAAGTTGTTTCAAAATCAAAATACTTTCAGTCAAATATTTCAATTTGTGGCATTTTCTTTGTTTGTTTTACAAAAAGGTTCCAAGACACTATGATGATCCAGGAAAAGGAAATTATTGGGTGCTTGATCCATCATCAGAAGATGTATTCATTGGAGGGAGTACTGGTAAATTAAGGAGACGTACTTCAACGGCATGTCGTACAAGATTAGCTGCTTTAAAGAGGTCCTTATCCTATGGATTTCCTGGTCATTCACCAGTTTTTCCCACATCCTGGTGCAGGCCCTCATCCCGGTCAACCTATTCCAGGGCATATGAACATGCCTAGCGGAGCCCCACTTTCTCCTCCGTTTTGGAATGGTGCACCAATTTCTCCTGTAGTCGCTGCACAGCTTTACCATCAACAAAGTGTACAACAACATCAGCAACACCTCGCATCTGCCATTTACAGGTAATTTAAATTAAAAATTAGAAAGTTTCACTTTGCCCCAGTATATGATTAAAGTATATCTACAAGCAAATTGTGTGTTAGTGTTAGGATAAATACAAGCAAAATATCTCATGTTTACCTAAACTAATCAAATATGAATTTAATTATTAATTACAGATATGCAGCTTCACAATACTACATGGCAAATGGCAGTAATCCACCCCCGCCGGGTGCTCCGACTGGAGCACCTTTACCACCAGGTGGAAGCCCAACCATGGGAAAGCCACTAGGATTGCCAATTAGTGGCGCTCCTCAAAATATGTCATCATTTTCAGTTGAGCGTCTTTTATCCAAACCTCCACCATCTCTTCATCCCAGTCTCCAGCATCTTTACCATCTTCAGCAACAGTCATTAATGCAATCTGCATCGGGATCAGCATCTTCCCCACCCTCTATCAGCAGCAGCAGCGGCTGCTGCGGCTAATCACTTAAGTCATCTCAGTCATCTTACAAATCTCTGTGGTTCTGCTGGATCTACTAGTAATCCAGTGAGTCCTCCCTCATTACCAAATACCACTCTAATTCCTGGAGGACCTGGATCAACTTCTCCAGTTTCTGCATCATCAGTAGTTCTTGGTCTCACAAGTCAAAGTCACCCCAGTCCGGCAAATAGTAGCGTGTCAGAAAGATCTTCATCAACTACGAGTCCTTGTCCAATTATCAACTCTCCAGGTAATTCTTCATCAGCAGCATCCTTGCTACGCCCATCTAGTAATAATCACCACCGTAGTAGCCCTAATAATGCTAATAATAATAATCTTAGGGATAGTTTAGTCAATTCACCAGCTGCAGCAATGGCAGCAGCAGCACTAGCCCGTTCCTTTGATCCGTATAAAATTCACTCGAGTGGTAATAATAATATCGATTCAGACTAATCGCAAGTATCTCGTAAGTAGATCAGACAAATCAAAGATTGATCATTGACAGAACTAGTTTCTCAGCATTTCCAACAATTCTTATCGTTTTTAGCTATCACATTCAATCAAAAATTATTTTTCTGTTATTGGTTAGTTAACCATTTATCGAATCAAGCTTTATTCATATTCGTGGAAACAAATTGGTATTTCCTATCAGAGGTATAATAATTTCAAATTTAATGCGTATATATGGAGCGTATCAACAGATCTTCATCACACATTGTATTAGAACAAAGGAAACCATCTCATTTCCTATCTTTCACTTTATATCTTAATCGAGCAAAGAAAATCAATTTTTCCGTCACTTGAAGTCAACATGGAATAGGTCAGATGCTTACCGTATCTCTATTGTATATCGAGTCTAATCATGTAGAAATTTATGTAACATTTTTTCTATTCCTTTTATGATTGGTTAAAGGTAATATTGGCGATTTCGATTATGATGATGACATTGCAGCTGCAATGTACTTTTTCTATTTTGTTTTTATTATGGAGACGGTTTTTTGTTGAATATTTATGAATATTGGAACATGGCTGTGAGAGGACGACTGTCATAAACAAAGGAAGAGAGTTTATGGGGCATTTTGATTAAATGTAAAGAAAAGTGTAATTCACAGTGTAAAATAGTTAGATTATATTGGTACAGTATGAAAATGGAATACGTCACGGTAATAAATTTCTTGTCAGTAGTGAAATTGATTAAATTCGGATTCGCGTAAATAAAATTCGTTGTCTATTTATCATGTTATAGCGATAGTCTCCCCGTTGTAATTTGCACTTAATAGTAAAAGTTTTATGTAGGAAATCTACAATTATTTATTTTATATTTGATAACGTTGTAAGAAACACTAAAATAAAATTATGAAAACAAAATTGCTTTTTCTAAATCCTCACAAAACATTTATTTCCATATGTATACATATTTTTACCGTATGTTATATTCAATGCAAGGAAAAGAGGGTGCAGTCACAATCCAATCATGAATCTCAACAACAAAATAGTCACATCAGCACATCTTGTTTTATTACGCACTCTGCTAGAACACAGCAGTAGTCATTTCAGCATTCTCAATTCACAATTGCAACCTGCAGGAATTTATTCCCTCTGTGGAATCTCATCAGACCAGTTTGATAATATTTTTACAAATATTATTCTTATCCTGAAAGATTATTACTTATGTACACAAAAAACCTTGTCAAAAATATTGTTATCACTTGGTGTGTGAAAAAGACATTTTGCTTCATGATCATTTTTTAATCTAAACGTGCTTGTATTTTTATGATGACTATGATTTTAATTCTGTGTGACTTGATGAAGTAGCTATAAAGCTCCTATGACAAGAATGAAGAAAAAACTGGCTAACAAAATAGACTTTTCAATGATGGTTTTATAGACGTCTACAATGTATACACACATGTATTGTTGTGTGATTTCAGCCATATTCTTGTAATTCAATCCCATCAAAAATTCTTTCTCCTTGGCCGTCATGAAACTTAACACGAACCTTTCGTCCTTTATTAAAAACAACAGAATATATATCCTTCCAAGTAAGATTTGTTTGTTAATTCTCAAACCTCGTTTTATAAAGCAAAATATTTTAGTATTTTTACGGACAATGATGACTGTTTTTGAGGATGGCTCATAGAAAAAAAGTCTAAATATTTTATTCAGTTTGCATACATGCAATAATATTGTTGGATATGCATGCAGAAATATTTGATGATACAGTGGACTGTCAAAAGTAATTCAATCCCATCAAAAATTCTTTCTCCTTGGCCGTCATGAAACTTAACACGAACCTTTCGTCCTTTATTAAAAACAAGAGAATATATATATCCTTCCAAGTAAGATTTGTTTGTTAATTCTCAAACCTCGTTTTATAAAGCAAAATATTTGTTGAGAGTATTTTTACGGACAATGATGACTGTTTTTGAGGATGGCTCATAGAAAAAAAGTCTAAATATTTTATTCAGTTTGCATACATGCAATAATATTGTTGGACATGCATGCAGAAATATTTGATGATACAGTGGACTGTCAAATGTCCTGTTAATACTTACTATTTGACGTCACTCTCTTCAGTCGTTTAAACGGAATTATTCCTCAGCGTGTTTCAATTCTATTTAAATCGTGACCATCATTGTCATAAAGTAAACACATTCTTTTGTAACAAAAACAAAATAATTAACATAATTATGATAGCTTTTTTATTTTTTGCAATTGGTTAAAATCAATTTGAAATTGTTGAATACTGAGAAACTATGTATGCTAAAAAAATGTATGGTACTTATCCTCACTTATGCACGTAAATTTGTACATATCTAATTTATTAAGTTTAGATTTAAAGTATTTAGAATCGCATATGATGTATATATTTATCCTAGTTTAAATTGTGTAAAAATACTTGGTAAAGTATGTCTAATCTTAAATCGTTTATGGAAAAGATGAAATAATAATAAAAGATTATTCAAAAGAAAATATTTTTTGTCGTTTGGAATTATTTATCATATTTTGTAAAAACGAAATACAAACTTGAATATTATTCTTTGATATTGTTGACACTACTTGACATGCACAAAAAAGATACTAATGAGAAAGATATCATGATATAATCCCTTTTAAAACTTGTAATTGGTCCCCTCTATTTCGTTTTTATACATCTTATTAACCAGGGCCCCATTTTATGAATTCTGGCTTAGCAGTTTAACTAGATTATTCACTTTTCTTTTTAAATGCTTGTCATTCTGCTTGTCATCATATTTTTCCCTTCGTCCACATCGTTCCTTTAATATATGAAAATTGTGTCTTTTCTTCGAATTTTTACAAGGGTTGACAATTAAAATGATTTTCCTTGTTTCATATAAACTTCTTTTATAACTGTCTCAATATTGACCAGAATGCGTATTATTTAAAAAAAAACTGATCAAAAATACAAGCTTATAAATGTGAATTGTAAACGAAAAAAAAGTTTAACACTGAGGTCTTTTATCCCAACAAATATATATAACGAACCCCCTTATGTAGCTTAATCTTCCACTTGATTGCCCTCTTTGAAAGGAAACATTGCCACAATCTTATCAAAGAACATGAAATTATTAACAACACAATAGAATTCGATAATGACCTCTTTCTTGCAGTCCTTAAGCCTCCAAATCCAAAAAATGAATAACTTTCTAATGTGATTTTCAGTTTTTTGACTCCGGCAACCATTGTTTTGTTATTAAATTTTAAAATAATATAAATAATATTAAAATTGTAACAAAAAAGGTGGATTTCGCGTGTAACTTGTTTTCCAGTTTGAGAGAATATATCTGTTGAGAGGATTCCTGGGTGGGACAAAAAATTCTCAACTCTTTAATAATGTAAAAGGGTGATAATCGATTTCATTTCATTCTTAATTCTAGAAAAGGAACCAACATTTAACTTTTGCTACTCTCCTCATCATCAGTTCAATTTTGTGGCCTTGCCTACTTTTTTAAATGACAGGCGAAGAAACGAAAAGAATAACGAATGAGTTTTTGGAGCTACCCTGCTTCAATATAGTGAATGAGCTTTTGTAGGAAATGATCGAAGCGTGTGACAAAAAGATGAAATCTCATTATTATTATTATCTTCACAATGTTAAAATACACGAGGGTATAATCTATAAAGCAATGAAATTATAAGCAAAAGACAAATAGAGCGATGATCCATGTCATATGTCAAGAATTTGACTGCTGCCTGAGTCCCATGGCTGAGTTGACGCTGTCATTGTCTCGTCATGTCCTTAAAAAATGCTTTTAAAGATTGATACTCTGAGTGGGCCAGTTTTGTTAGTTTTAGTTTTGATAGTTTTTCGTAAGGTAAACGAAGCAAAAATTGACTAGATTATTACACAAAAAAAAGAATATAGAAAAAGGATTAAACGCTTTTCTGCTCAAAACTTACATTTTATGTTCCATGTTTAAATATCAAACAATTCAATCTTTACTTTTTTGAAGGCAAGTTTTCTTAAAAACATCCTGCATGTGTGTGGCTTTGTATGTAACCCACACTTTAATTTACCTTTATCAAAAACACCAAAATTTATGATATGAAATCTAGTTTGCAACAATGAGAACAAGTTTTTGGCCTTTTTTGAACGGAATTTATTCGTGTGGATAAGGAATTAGTCGTAAGTTTGTAGCTTTTGTGGCTTTTGTAAAAAAAGTGAATTTTCCCACAGAAGTGCACACCTCCTCATAATTATGCTCATTTGGTAGACAAAGAAAATCTTGATAAAGTCAACGAAGCAAGTAACTTTTTTCATAATTCCTTATTCTTCCAGTTTTAGATAATTAGATGTGTGTTCTTGTCAGTTTTCTCAACACGGATATGTAACCCACACTTTAATTTACCTTTATCAAAAACACCAAAATTTATGATATGAAATCTAGTTTGCAACAATGAGAACAAGTTTTTGGCTTTTTTGAACGGAATTTATTCGTGTGGATAAGGAATTAGTCGTAAGTTTTGTAGCTTTTGTAAAAAAAGTGAATTTTCCCACACAAGTGCACACCTCCTCATAATTATGCTCATTTGGTAGACAAAGAAAATCTTGATAAAGTCAACGAAGCAAGTAACTTTTTTCATAATTCCTTATTCTTCCAGTTTTAGATAATTAGATATGTGTTCTTGTCAGTTTTCTCAACACGGCGAAAGGGACAAGGGGTACTTAAAGCTCACTACTGTTTGCTTTACTAATGTTTATAAATAAACTCTACTAGAGCTATGAGTCTGGCAAAGGATTTCTGACTCTCTGGTCTTGCAGTCAATCATATTTTCTCATGCTGTAAGGACTTCAATTAAGAATACCTTTGAAAAGAAAAAGCATGTATTTTCAACCAATCAGCATATATCACATGTTGTGAGGTCATTATTACTCTGCCCCACCCACTCTTCTTGTTTCAATTTAGGGTTTAAAAGGAACCAGGTTATGGCTTTTGTTTTTCTGTCAATCCACCTTCGCCATTACTATACCTTTATGCGTCTCTTGTTAAGTAGGATGAAGTGTTTACTAATCACATAAAAATATGTATCAGTCTCTCTAAAAAGTTGCCCACTTGGTGGGTCCTTCTTATGACTGGGCTTATATAGCTAAGGGAAAAGCAAGGCCGGACAGAGACAGTGGAGGAAAATGAAAGGTGTCAATATACTGAGCTCATCAGTTCCCTGCCGAGAAAAACAAACAGCTAAACAAAGCCACCCTCCTGAGTTTGCCTCTCCAAAAGCATGTTATGTTTGTATAACATGCTTTAGTAATAACCAAGCTAGACTAATTAACACCTTTTATCCGCTTCCTTACCTGCACAACAAGATTTAACTGTGCTATAGCCTATAGAGTAGAACCTCGTCTACAACTTTTTTATTCCGGGGTCGCCATATTTTTTTCTCAGGCAGATTTGAGAGTTAATTGAGTTTTTTTTCAACTAGGAACTTTTTTTTGGGTAATCCTGATGTCGTCATCGTACTCATATGTAGGTCGTATAGGAAAAGGGTGACACCATTAAGTTTGCTACGTCTCTGGACAATTTTCTGCTTTTTTAGTCTAGCCTGGGCATGGCAAGGAGAAAATGTGCGTGTTGGGAAACCAAAATTTGTTTAAATTCACGTTTTAAAAAATTTCTTAAGCTCCTGTGGGAAGCAGTGAATTTTGACAACTTTAGCTTTCATTTGTCAAAACAATTCTTTCCCTTTGGATGGAAATAATTACGCTCAAATGATTTTTACGATTAACGAATTATTGCTTATGATTTTGATGTAAAATTCAAACTTGTATTCTTACCAAGTTCTTAAATACAGATTAATTAACTGCTTTTGTGTCATTTTTATATTATCCATGAGTTTTTAACAAACTGTAATGAATTATAAGGGAAAAGTCCGAATGCAATGAGATTGGGTAGGTTGTACGCAGACAAACAAATGGCTCCATGCTGAACAGCATGGGTTCACAGTTATTCGGATCGTCTGATAAGCTAACGAGTAGTTTTTATAATAAAAAATCAGTATCACAGTTCTTTTCATAAAATAATGATGAAAAATTTTTTCATACAAGACAAACAAAGGGATAAAATATATGAATGTGACGACGATGACACAACACTCGTTTTGTATTTAATATTTTGCTATTCATAAAACTAAACTATCAAAACTGTTTTCATTTCCAAGTGAAAAGTAGAGTATTGAATTCCAACCACAAATCATGAGATTTCTGACATTGTCCGTACGTTTCCACGTACCCTTCTTGTTTTATGCATATTAAAAACAAAAACAAAGTCAATGACGACGCAATGTTACGTGTATGTTTTTCAAGTTTGTATATTTTTCCTCCACACTTTTCTCCCATGGATAGCATTGTTTTCAAGTGAAAGGGATCATCCACGCATGAAACAAAAAATGTATTCTGTGGCACGATTATGAATGCGATTTTGGTGAAGTTCCGTGTGCCCCGGACATTGGTGGACGACATGTTGCATTGCCAAATGATTTTAATTCTTTTTGATTCCGCTCTTTCCCTTTAAAAACTTGGACCAAAGGTAGTATAAAAAATCTTTTCAAAAGAGCCATGATGCATGCATGCATGAGAAGTCATCATAATGATGTCAATCTGATTGTTGGGAGGATGACAAAGATGAGGAGAATGGTGTCGGTACTGATGAGGATTATTGAGAGGATTACGCTGGTGTTGTTGTAGCCAAATTAAGAGGCGACAAGATTTTTGTTCTTCTCTTGTTTATGTAAATGGTTGAACGGGTAAAAGTATGGAGACAAAATAATCTCTACTATACCCTGCTTTTTTAATGGTTTATTATTATTTTCTAATATTGTTAAAATATGAAGTATGAGGATAGAAAGTGTACAACACCCTAAACGTCATGAAAATTGGAAAAGCGTTGTTTTCTACAAATCATAACTTCTCACACCAGCGCATTTTCTATTATGTAGCACCAATTCCAGTCAAAGATGAAGGGAGATTCAATTCCAGTCTATCGTTTACCACCATTTCCTTATCATTGTTATCATCCTCATCATTATTATTGTTATTATTACAAGTACCCTCTTTCATTCTCACCATTTTGTCCTGTATGTCTTGTCATCTCCGCAGGGCAAACACGCTCATCCGGATCATGTACAGAGCGACGCTTCGTTATCCTCATTACAAAACGATATCCATAAATTTCACTTTAATAAAAATCAACCTTAAGCTATAGATGGGCAGCAGTAGCTATGTGGATGGACTACAGACTTGAAATCATAATGGAAAAAATGTCCCATTTCAGTAAAACATTTCTAGGAATAACTAAAGTTTATGATCTGCATCAACTCTTTGCAAGTCAATTACTCGCGTGCGTGTGATTTTTGGGATGATAATCCATTTTTCCCTTTATTAAAGAACCTCTTCTGCCCAGACACGGGTTTTACGATGGGGGAAGGAAGTTTCTTTTTGTATGTGGACTGGCATAATAAAAATAGATCATAGAGAATAGAATAAATATATACTTGGACAGAGTCAGTAAATAAATACATATCACGGAATTAAGTGTCGTGTGATCTCACGATCATTAACATTATCTTGATTCGTTTTCAATAAATGAGCGCGGGTGATGAGGAAGTGTGACTCAATTTGTGGCTTTGCAGAGATGTTTACTCTGCAACTTCCACCAACACCAGTACAAAGAGAAAATGAGCACGAAAAGCACGAGTTAAGGTTTACAACTAATTTTTGATCATTATCATTCCCTATATATTCCATTAACTTATGTTTGAATTTAAAACTTTGCAAAATATAATGAACAATTCTTGGATAATGTGCTCTATTTCTCATTTACATCCAGTTACAAAACTGATTAAAATATTCTCACGAGTTATTATCTTGTACAGTCTTGCAAACTCCAGTAGGAGGCCTTGATTTTGCCCTTTTACACAGGAGGGGACCTTATTTTTACGTTTTCAATGGAGAGTCCCTACAAATTTTGTCATTATGGTTTTGCTCTCTATTCTCAGTTTATTCCGGAGCAAATTTTCAGCATGATTTTCTCAGTATGTCATCATTGTTATTGTATTTATCGAATATATAATATAAAAACAACACGGGATCAGTATGTTCTCTTTATTTCCTATTTTGGGCTTATTCCATGTTTTTTTTCCTATTTCATCTTTCTCTTTGGCTGGTTGACTAGACCTAAATTTTAAGCTTACCCTTTTATCTTTCCTTCGTCAGCGTTTTTATGGGCATACCTGAAAAATTGAAATATTTTTGCCTGTCAAAACTTTTTAAAATACATACGTACACATTTTTTGCAGTTATGAAAGTTGCATAATGCTTAGACCATTAAATCTGTTTGAAAGGGAAACGGGAAGGTTTATCATGCTTTTTGGTTAAATTTATGAGATTTTTGTTTGGTGTTTTAACGTATTTTTTCCTGAGAAACTTGGTTCCGTCCCATCCCAACAAAAACATCAAAAGTTTTGTGAAAAAAAGTATTTTGCAGCCAAAACCAATGTAATGTAAAAATATAGTAGAGTGGAGAAAGAAAAAGCAAATCCAGAGTACAATAGGGATGTTTGTTGATTGACGACAAGAGCGAGGAAAATAGAGGAAATAAAAGTCAAACTGACCCTTGAGTCTCCCCCCTACCGGGACACCCAGCAGAAAGAAGGTGGACGCTACTAATGATAGTTTTCATGATATTGGCACTTTTTTCTATTCGAAATCCTTTACAATACAACTTCTTAATTTGTGTACTAGGGCAAGGGACAAAAACGTGGAAGATGTGGTGGGAAGAAACAGTCATCATCACTTTTCAACTGGGTGGACTCACGCTGAAAAAGGCAAAAAAAATGAAAGATGAAAAAGACATTTAAGAAGATGTCTCAATATATTCTTCAAAAAGTATAAACACACTGATGAGAGCGAGTTTAGTTAAGCACCATGAATCTGTCTGTCCTCACGAAAAAGGTGTATCATCCCACGATTGTCACTTATTTATCTGCGCTGTTATCCCATTTTTGGCAATGATCACCATTCTTGCTACTGACAATGCTACTGTTGAGCATCTGCTTCCAAGTAACAGGAACTGAGTGTTCCTCCTATTGTGTCATCCTCACATTAGGAGGCAAATCCCAATTTTTCATTGGAAGAAACAGTTTTCATAGATTAAATACGCAATAGCAAGAGAGGTTCTTCTGGCAAATAGTCAATAAGTCATTTAAGGAGCCTACTAATGATCAGCAGGATGATTGTATTCATCGACCTGGATCCAGATCGGTTTAGTAAACACAATGCAAATATACAACAAAGGAAAAAACAAAGGTGGAGAAGAGTCGGCCGAGATGAACAGCAGCCGGATTTTACCCAAAATAAACACTGCAACTCATAAATCCTAATAGACTTGTTCGATTCTGGGACTATGCAACGAAAATATAATTATTTTGTCAAAAATTTGTTTAGAAAAATTCCAGCATACTTGCTGCTAGTGTATCATCAAAACATTGAAGAAGTGAAGACATAAGAAAACTACTTTTCTTTTAAAATGGATGACGTGACACGTTTCTTATTGATGGAAAATGGACAAAAAGTCAAAAAGTTAGGAAACGTCGGTAGACTTATTCTTCCTCCTCCACTCAATCGCTATGTTCGTCGGCTCTTTTCACTAATCATTCCTCTTTCTTCTGTAACATTGTTGTCGGCTTCGTATAGTCATTTTAAAAGATAACATATATTATTATACTCGGTGGATATTCATAATATGGATGGATGGTTTGTAGAAAAATTACTGATCATTTTTGTGTCGGACAATCCCACTTTTCCAAAGTCAGTTTAGTTTTAATATACCTAGCCAATACACAGCTTAACTTTACAAAAAGCCATTCATCTTTTTGACTTTTCCTTTTTTGCTCCTGTTGTTGTATTTGTGATTGTAATAAGAAGTTATTATCATGATGTCATTCTATTTTTCATAACTATTTCCCAACAAACATCTTTATCTAGGTGATTTCTATATACGTCTTTGAAAATAAACGGAAACCGGCAAAGATTTTCTTTTAATCTGTAAATACGGAAAATTCATAATGTGATTTACTTCAGGGAAACAATAAGCTGAAGCTATGAGAATCTCTTTTCTAAATCCAACAAGCCTACAAAATTATTTTGACTTTGTTTGTGTTAAGCAAGTTGCTTGCTGGCCTCACACTGCCACCAGATTTAAAAGTTAACACCCATATTCCTTGCAATTTTCAAAACAACGATTATGATGGAAATAAACAACTGGGAATCAGAGAGTTTAAACATTTTTCTCTCTCAATATAGTAGCAGCCAAGCTAAAGCAACTTTACGTTATGCAACATGAATTCGAGTCCATTTTGGTTGTACATGTCAGTAGATTTCATTTCCTTTTATGCTTTTCTTCCAAGTACAACAAAGAGATCGTGGTCTTTTAATCTTTTGAACGAAGAACAAAATATTTAAAAAGTCACTCTAATTCTGATTCATGATCCGTGGACAATCGCTTAATAAATAGAAATAGAAACCGACGTTGGAAAAGTTGTATGTTGATGGCTACATCCGTACCAAAAGCAAAAAGAGGACATGTTTTAAAGAAATCTTCTTTTCTCCTATCCTGACAATCATGGTATTTATTCTACAGCAATACTTTTAGAATTAAGTAGGTAAAAGCATGCTCTAATGGCGATTTGGTTAATAGTTAAGCGCTATTAGCAGCAACAAAACGATGATGGCCTTCTTAATATTGACATCGTGGAATATCTAAACAGTAACGATGTTAGGAAAAAGAGATCAGTCTAAAATCTCTTTTTTTCTACTGGAAAATCTTGCTACATCTGATTTACTTTTTGTAATCTTTCTATCCTTTTAAAGAAGGAAATTCACCGACTTGACTTTTCTCTAAATTTTTATCCAAAAGGAACATTTAAAAAGAAATCCGGCAAACTGGTCTATATCTTATTTTCGTGAGCCAACTGAACTATTGCCGGCTGCTGATCTCTCTGTTACAATACAATACCTATCACTCTGCTCTCTTTCTCTTTGGCAGGGTCGGTCTTGGACAAATGAAACAGTTGAATGGAAGAAAAAGGATGAAATAAGATGGATCAACGGCAAGAGGGAAAAAATTAGAAAAAACGAAACTGCTTATTTGGCTTATTGACTCGAGAAGGAAATAAAGATGTTCAAAAAGAACAAGAAAGAAAGATATTGTAAAGATGCATAAAAAAGACTGTCAGAATTAGAATGATGACGATGATGATGACGGTTAGTAAGTTTTTAAAGGCTTACCTTTTCTCCTTTTTTAAAATGCTAATGTATACAATTCACATAAAAGTTGACACTAAAAGGAAAGCGAAAAGTCAGAGGATCAAGGAAGATGAAATGAAGAGGAACAGGAGCAGCATTGTGTGATTTGTTCAACTTATGCTCTGCTTAAGATTCACATTTGTTATATAAATAAATGCTTGTAACCAACAAAGCTGAAATAAGTGGTCATAAGTAACCCTTTAACTCTCCTCATCTTCTTCACCCCTAAAATATTTTCCTTCACGGTTGTTTTACTCTTGAACAACCCTTTTGACTTTTTTTCTTCACACGCACAAGCGTACGTATGCGTAAATCCTCAAATAAAATTGTGCTTATTAACTCGGTCGTAATTAAGTAGTATTAACAGCAATGTACCATCCAGTGCGGTAGTTGTCAAAAAACTTTTCACTCATTCAAAACGTCGTTCCTTCTTTCTGTATTGTTCTATCATTATTGCTATTTATTTTCAAAATTCTTTCCTGCAAAGTACCCACTCATTAATTATTTATTCTAGTTCATTTTTGTGGCCAAAATCAATACATCATCGTGATTGTTCACATTACCACAAATCGCCATGTTTCACTTTCCCCCTTTAAAACTATGTCGGCTTGTTCCTTTCCTAAATAAGATGTCAACATTTCAACCCTTTCCATACACTTCTTTACTTGAAAAAAGGGATGATGAGAAAAGATGTTCAAGAAATGTGCGAGTTTAAAACGAGCCGACCAAAAACTTACACAGAGCGTGTTCTTATGAGAGCTTTGGTTATTCTCTTCAAATTTTCTTTCCTGTTATGGATCATCTAGGTAATCTATAGTCGGCAGGCTCATTTGAAAGAAAACGACCTTCTTAAAACACACAGCAATCTGTCAACATTTAAATTTAAATAGACAAAAAGTCAGAGAAGAGAGAGTGCGAGGGCTATTTCACTAATCCATCATCAATTGTGTTTATGTGGTTTTTTGGTTCACCGCAGAATATGAGAAAGTCAAAGATACAAAGTATTTACGACAAGTTCATATTTTATAATTACCGTAAGCCATAAATGGAAAAATAGCGGAATTGTAAAAATATTTTCAAAACTGGTGTTTTTTCTGGGCGATTATGAAAATCAATTTAGTCACAGTAAAGTAATTCATCATCATTCACATTTTTAAATGAAAAGAAAGCATACTTATCATAAAAGAAGCACCAAAATGCTTAAATCTTCGTGCTGTTTTAGAAAAGGTCAAGGAATTTCTCTAAATTTGTCTAAGTTCATAAAACGTGTATTTATAATTCAGTTGAAAAGCAATTGATTTAATGAGATATCTGTAAAGGTTATATACTTGTATTAAAATGATGATAATGAATAAAAAATCATAGATCCCATTGGCATTTAGATTGATGCATTAGCGCTTCACGCAGAGGCACTTGCATTTTTTCTTGGATCATGGAATTTCCTATGGAGATGCGCATCAAGATGGAGGATGAATGTTAGAAAATTCATTGAGTCCGTAGGCATTCCTAAAATATTTATTTCATTGTATGAAGAGTCATACAATTATCGTTATAATCAAGTGTGAAAAAGAATATTTGAAGTTAACAAAATCTGAACAGAAAATGAATGTTTGCACATAATAAAAATTGTCTGAGGTTGATTGTAACATTGCAAACATTCATATTCTTACATGAAATCAACGTACATCACTTTTACCTGTTTTTTGTTCTTCAATATCAATATTATAGGGGTCAGTGTCTGCATGAGAAGAAGACTGACAGAAATTGAATTTACCTGGGAGAATATAAACTTGAATGAAAAGTCAACTGCTATATTGTTTTATAGAAAAAGGAATTATAGCGGAATGCGTGTGAATAAGATAAATACTGATGTCATTTCAATAATGCAAACTGGGAACAAACTTATATTCTACTTGCTCCCTCTTTCCCTCTAGCCTTTCCCTCTTTTCTTTCTACTCTTTGAATTTGAAAAAATGGACATTACTTAAACAGACAGACATATTGAAATTCAAATAACTTTTGCTTGCTCTCGCAGCTGGTGTTTGTTTGTGTGTTATGTCCAAGTGTGTGCGAGTGAAGGCGGTAGCCATTTTGATCATTTTTTTCTCATTACCTTACTAATCATGATCAAGATGAATGATGACCTGATGTACAAGATATTGTAATAAAATAATGATAATAATATGCAAAAATAATTTCTTTCGTTGAATTGTTAAATCCATGGTTGTGGTGATGATCAAGGATTCCACTTTGTTCATGCACCATAAATTCCTCAAGAATCGCATAATGTAAAGGTATTGCATAGATTACGTAGATTCTTGTTTTGCAAAATGGCATATGCAAACATAACACAGCAATTTTTACAAAATATTTCCAAGATGTTGAACAGGAATTTTATGTTTAATATGAAAATGTTCCAGAAAAAACGTTGGCTCTCTTTTTAGCAGTAGGTAGCAAAAACACATTATTATTCAAACTTTACTAAATAATGCGTTTATGATGATTGATTATAAATCAATGCTGAAAGCGACAGACAGTTTGTCACACAAAGTCCATGAAAATACGTGTAGTTGGCTTCTTTTAGTTAAATCCCTGAAATGTACTATGGTACTCGCCATTAGAGTTGCAAAACAAGATAAAATCAAACGTGGAAGGAAAACACTCAATCAGTCATACAAAGGCCGACAGTCAAAATTTTAGTCAATATTATAATGTTGCGTTGTGTGATTGCTGTGAGATGAAGGACTTTTTTTTATTCAGATAAAACTGTTCAGGAATCTTTTTATAAAGTTTTTGATCGTATACATGTAAAGGTACCTTCTAAATTGAGTAAATTATTTTGATTTTTCATTTTGTCCTCTCCTGATAGATCAATCATTTTATTGTGGTCAATAGAGCATGTTTACAACCTCAGTTATGAAAATAACAATGAACAAATTCAACAAAATCATATCACTGCTGCTAGCAGTTCTATAATGTAATCTATTTCTGGTTTGATTTAAATTACATTTCATTTATTAATGCAAAAATAAAATAAATGAATTAACGTTGACGCAAAACTTTTAGACAGTTCTGATTTCCATTCACCTTCAAAATGAAATATTAATGCTATTTTTATAAATGCATATCAAATTTAATCAACCAAATCAACTTCTTTTCTTTAATCGTCAACGTTAATGAACAATATTGCATCACCCCATCTTCCTTATACGTATAATGGAGCTATTATATACTTGAAAGTAAAAAATCCTTATGTTATGCGGACATGTCGCTTAATAATATAACTTGATTAAGGATTTATTGTGTGAATAAAAATACGGTAGAAGTAGATATGTTACAGTAATATAAATGTGCAGATGGTAAGTGATCGAGATAAATATTTTTATTCTCATTACTTATAAAATCCATACATTTTTCAACGATCTGAGAAGAAAAAATCATTCTTGTTTTTTCTTGTGTTGATTTTCAACTAAACATTAATAAAAAGTTTGGAAAATATTTAGCTGAATCTTGATCATTAAAAAGATGTACGGGATAAAACTGGGTTGCTCTAAAATAAAGAAATCTTTTTAAAACCTTTGCCAGTAGAAATAGCTTCTTCATAATGAACCATTATTAATTTCATGTGATTGATCATCATAAATAGAAACATCTTTATTGCAGTTCTGTCATGGTCGTGGTCGGATTTTGGTCTTTTATTTTTAAAAAGAAGGCCAATAATATTTTCCTGGTTGTGTGCTCATGCACGCAAAGAATTAAATGTTTTTTACGTTTTCATATGGTACACTCTAAAAACTGTCAAAGCTAAAGTCAACCTTTTTAATGTCACTTGCAGGGGAAATGACAGCTTATTTCATTTCCATTTCAATTCATTTATACCTTTTGAGCTGAATTCCTGCTCAAGACGAATAAATATACACATAATCGCACCCTTCCCCTTATGGAGATTACAATTTGAGGGTTACGTCTTTATAGAAGAGTACTGTTGCTTTAAAAGCCAAATTCATAAAAGAGCCCTTACTATTCCATAAATAGATTTTTTGCCTTTTCGTTTTTTATTTAGAATTCATGAATATATAGAATCTACAAAAATGAAAAACATCTTTATTTGTGTTTCATCCTTTATGCTGTGTTTTCACAACAAGATCAAAATTTTAAATCCTGTTTACCACACACATTAAATGGGATAAATAAAGGTGTCTTTTTATACCTTAGTTCTATCTAACGAGCGAATAAATTCCACAAGATAAATTCCATTCATAAGTCAAAAAAATCTGATCTGTGTGACCAAAATCTATTTCATGTTTTTATTTCTTTTTATACAGCTGGTTGAATTTTTCTGTAAAAATCAGGCAAGGAATGAGTAATAAATAGTCCCTGTATGGAATCCTATTTATTAATCCGTAGAATTGCATGTTTTAGCAATTTTAACAAATTACATTGCTACAGTCATTGCCTTTTTCATTCAGTTATCATGAAAATATGTTGATATTTGGCAATTTATATGCAGACGGTTGAAATATGAATAAAAAGATCAAAATACCTAATCCTCTCTGTCGTTTAATAATGATAAAAATAATCAAGCGGTTCTTTTTACGCTGTCTTTGCCTAAATTCAACACTTTGGATGCAAAACTGCAACAGCAGAAACACATAAAATTATGATATTGGTATACAAATGACATAATCAAAAAATCAAAAGCACGTTTCACCTATTTTTCCATTTTTTGTCTCCCTTGAATTCTCATATTTCAAAAGTAGGGAAATGAAAAAGATGTGCAATGAAAACGTAAAAGGAATAGGATTATTAACAATGCTAATCTTTATCAAATTTACAAAGGGTAACAAAAAATAAAACCACTCTAGGCATAAAAATTAATACTGATGCTATGCTGATGAATGTTTGGCAAAGTATCACCTTATTTCCCTGTACTTCACACGTTTGAACACATGAATAACAACAAATAAGATGTGTGTATAGATAAATAAATATAAATAAGTAATCATAATACCTTGATCTCCACATAAATACTCTTTTTCTCGAGCAAAAACTCACACTTTGTGTTTGCCTAACTACCACTCTTTATTTTCTTCTATCGTATCGTATCGGATCATTTGTACGCGAGTTGAACAATAGCACCCTAGATTTCCTCTGTATTGAGATGTCAAATGATGAGTTTTTTTTCTCTGAAAAAGGAAAGGTTCAAAGAAGGTGTGCATTACTTTTTGGGAATGCTACTTTTCTGATGATGATGGTCGTGAACCTTTGAAAAAATANTACTTTTCTGATGATGATGGTCGTGAACCTTTGAAAAAATATTTTGAGTGAGATGTTAGACCCAACAGAACCATTATCACTATATTTTTTGTTCTGTTTGAATGTTGTAGTGATTAAAGGGAAAAGATTTCGACAGAGAAATTTCAATCATGTTTTTGCTATTGTCCACACCAGCTTTCGCCTACACAAACACATTCAGATGAAAACATTTTGAAATCGTTGACGTTGATAAAATTGTATACATTGCCAGTGAGGCATGAACCAAAGTTACCTTTTGTTAAATTAGCCATACATTTCGGTTCTGGGTGGTAGTATAGCGGCTGGCAATTATGGCTACCTTATTCACCAAACAAACATGTCCGCTTCTTATACTATGGTATTTCAGTTTATTTTGCTAAAATAAAGATATAATAGTCAAAATAAAAAGTCTTAAAATTTTATCAAATATGATTACGTGCTAATTTAATTTAGAACCACAAAGATTCACGTCTAAGAAACTTTCTGTTTTGTAACCGTCAAAAAATATTCATAAAAGAAAAGAAAGGTCGCGTAATACAAATGCGATTATCGGATTTGCCACAGTACAAATAATTTTATTTGAATAGTCTTACTAATTCCAAGAGCTTTAATTTTTTCTTGCATAAACCATCAGAATACAATAGAATTATTTCCCGATTAGTATTTTATCTTTTAAGTCTCTTCTGGTATTTTCTGACTAGATCATGCAATTGCTTGCTAATTTCACCCTGACTTTTGTCATATAAATATTTAATTTAATGATTTCATATTCCATTATAAACAATTCTAAAGCTTTTTGATCCGAAAAGCCAAAAATACGTAAAATCTAGTTTAAAAAGAATATTGTATGCAGACTTATTTTGTAATAGGCAAAATAATAATTTTTTACTCGTCCTTATAAAATCCCACATATCAACCGACAAGCAGGAAGGCTTTTTCATGAAAGAGAATCCCATAAATATTCGAAATAGAGAAAAAGGGGATGTTAAAAGCACAGAAGGTGTAAAATTCGTGTATCAATATTATGTATTCCGGGTACCTATCTATGGGTATGCCTAATTGTTAAATGAATCTGTTTTGGAAAATGTAATTCATTCTCAATGGGAAGCCAATATGTTCCTTCATATTGATGAAAATATTTTTCCCTGAAAAATCTTGTTGAAAAAATAATCGA
>JAANSO010000698.1:0-24926 GCA_036507315.1 Lepidocyrtus fimetarius
TTGCGTTGTAAAACTGATGTAAAAATTTGTTTGTGGTTTGTTTACAACTTTATTAAAAATTAAATAACCTTTAGGGTCAAAAGATAATATATAAGTGGCGATGAACTTAATCAAAATAAATTTGTTTTTACATCATCTGTCAATCAGATTTTTTGATAAGGGAAAATAACATTTTATCAGCGATTCATTTAATCAAAATAATTTATAAGTTGATAACTATTACCATTTTGGCTTTTGCTGTATAAACTTGTCTTTAAAACTACTTTTATTGACATTTATTGAGTTCTTTTAATAAACATGGATTTTTTGAATTTTTCGTACGGCGTTGAGCTCCTCCTCGACTGGAGATTCCATCTAGGGCTAATATTTTCCACGGGGGTAATAATTGTCGGCGGTTTGAAGATTCAGGACATCTTGGATAAGAGAAATCCCCTTAATTGGGGTAAATTTGAGAAAATTATGAAAGAAAAGTCAATTACGAGAGTTGAAGACATTCCGTACAATCGCTATCTTCCTTTTTGGACACCGACTTGGTTCTTTGAAGGGCTGACAGCGGTTTATAAAGTGCTTTGGGGTAAGTTTAGGTGGAAATTTTTAAGAATTATTTGCCAATAAGATTTTTTTAATTTTAGACGGAATTCCTTTCATTGACCCTGTCGTATTGAGGTATGGACCGATTGTGAGGGCTCATCTGCTTTTTACGAGGTTTTTATCATTGCAGATGTCTCCCTTGTGCAGAAAATGCTGATTTCAGGAAATCCTGTGATTTTAAACAAGCCAAGGGCAATGTATAAAAATATTTTTGTGGAATGGTTGGAAAACGGGCTTTTGGCTTCCTCCGTTAAAGTGTGGCAACCGCATAGGAAAATCCTTTCTTTTTGTTTTACTTACAAGGCTCTTGCTACATATTCCAAGGTAATGGACAAGCACGGAAAGGCCCTTGCAAAGGCGCTTGAGGATAACTGCACAGATGGAACTATCAGAGGAGACTTGATGGTGGATTTAATTGCAAAGTATTCAATTAAAATAATCGCGGAGATTGTGCTGGGCACCAAAAGCTCTGTGTTTTTGGATTGCGATGGATTTTTCAACGTTTTTAAAAAAGGGAAAAAGCTGTTGATAAGTAAAGTAACTTGGGAGAATTTGATGAAGCCTTTGTGGCGGTTTACAAAGCAGAAAAAGGAATATGACCGGTGTAAAGAGAGCTTGAAAGGGTTTATTAGAAAGGATGTGGCGACCTACAAGGAGGAAATGGAGGGGAGGAAGGGGAATAATGAGGATTTGGAGGGGGAAATGAAAGGGGTTGAGGGGGAACGACCTTTCAGATCGGTTATTGAACAAATGCTGGAATTTAACGCGTCAGAGAGGGAGATTTACGACGAAGTTGGGACTTTCATGAGTGCCGTAAGTTAAAAAACAAGGTTATCTATTGATAAGCCATGATAAGCTTTTGATTGTTTTAGGGACATGAAACGACAAGCGGAGCAGTTCAGTTTTTTCTACAGCACATGGGAGAGAATCCAGAGGTGCAGGAGAAGTGCAGAGAAGAGGTTGATAAGCTTTCGGAAGGGTTATCAATGGAGGACATTTCAAATATGAAGTATTTAGAAAGGTGTATAATGGAATCACTGAGGATTACTCCGACCGTGCCGTTTTTTCTTCGGGAGTGCTCGGAGGACTATGAAGTGGAGGGGCTGAGGTTTAAAAAAGGAACAAAGTTTGCTTTCGCCCCGTGGGTTATGCACAATATCCCCGAGTTCTTTCCAGAGCCGGAAAAATTCAATCCGGATAGGTGGCTGAAGGAGAATTTGAAAGGGGGATTTTACGCGTTTATGCCGTTTTCGCATGGGCCGAGAAATTGCATTGGGTTTAAGTTTGCGGTGATGGAAATGAAAGTTATTTTGAGTTGGGTTCTGAGGCATTTCATTGTGTCGACGGAGGATAGGTGGAAAGATGTTAAGTTGGATTTTGAGGTGACGATGGTGCCAAGAAGAAATTATAAAATTGTTTTAACGAAAAGAGGAAAAAATCAATGACTCTAATAAGAACATATGGTAATGGTTCTTTTTTATCAGATACATTTTTAAAAGAAAATTTAACGGATATTTTATATTATAAATTAAATTGTAAATCACGTGTAAATTTTTTAAAAATGTTTGTTTTAATAAAATAAAATATTATTTGTTTACGTGATATAGCAATAAAGGTAAACTCAGTCAGTTATTTGGTTCTTCAGCAGTTAAACATTAATATATTGAAAATTCCGGGTTTTACAGATAAGAATAATTTTAGACCCATTTTTCCTTGTTTTATTTTTTAACCGCAATTTATTGGATGATGAAGTAATGCAAATACAATGACCTTGAGAGTATAGTTAGTTAAGCTTCTGGAATGTTGCAAAAGGGCTTATCTAAACGGAATGCGACATCAGCTTTTTCCTCCAAAAAGGCTTAAAATACGCTGAAGATGAGCATTACGCCGTAGAAGTGTCGGGAGACGTTGAGAATGTTCTCTATTCATTTTGTGATTTAGTCAGTTACTCATTATTCACATAAATGAAATATTCGATTTATCATTTAAACCGGAAAACGCCGTGAGATTTTTATAAGCAATACAGTAATAAATAAACAGACAGTTTTGAGACAACACTTTCTAAGAAAAATATACAACACTTTACTAATAATGTCAATGGACACTTCTAAAGTTTTGGAGTTTCTAGAGCTCCTCGCTGAGAAAAAAGAATTTACGTTGTGTTTAAAACAGTCGTTAAAGGCAGCCCTAATCGCAGGAGCTGGAGCAGGTTCTGGAGGGTTGATTTTTGGCCCGGTTGGAGCTCTTGTTGGTTAGAATGCAAGTTATTTATTTTGTTTTTACATAAATTAAATATTAATATTTTTAAGGTGGGATTGGTGGAAGCATTGCTGCATATTGTACTGGGGAGGAGTTCAAACCACTTCATCAAGTCATTAGGGAGATGCCGGAAGCCGAACGAAGGGGTTTGGGTGAGCATATGAAGAAAATTCTAGAGGATCTTGGCATAACAGATCCAGACATACTTATGGGGATACTTGAGACTGGAAGTCACACTGGAGTGGATGTGGTTCCGGTGGTTGTTGAAAAACTTGAGAATCACTTTGGCGGCTCTATTAAAACGTGCCAAACTGTGAGACGTTAACCAAATGGATTTGCTTTAATTGTCATAAGCATATTTGTTTGTAAAAAATGGATTAATAAAACAATTACTTTTACAATCCATCATTTTTAATCTCAATTGTTTGTTATTTTATTTATGAATTGCTGAATTCTTTTCAAAAGAGGTTATCCGCAAGATTTTGACCTCGTAGCATCGTTTCAAAGAAATTTTGAATAAATTTTGAAATTTGAGGCGTCATAGTTGGTACATTTATGTGTGGCGTAAGTGTAAATGTCGGGATTACCAGATAGTGATAAGCAAAGATAAGCGTTTGACTAATCTTTTCCTTGTAGACTTGAAATGACAAGCGAGCTATTTTTTCGACAGAGCATAGGAGAGAGTCTAGGCTACTTGCGCCCAGCGGAAATCTGCTCCCATAGGAAATTTGCTCCCTGGATATCTGCCCCCTTAGGATACTTGCTTCCTGGATTTTTGCCCCCATAGGAAAAGTTCTCCCCGGATTTTTGCTACTATATGAATATTGCTCCCCGGATATTCGCTCTCATATGAAACTTGCTCCCCGGAGGTTTGCTACCCTAATTAAATTCTGCCTCAAGATATTGATTGAATTTTATTGATGAGAGAATGAATCATTGTAACCGCAAAGACGGCGACTTTAATACATAAATACTAGTTTTGCAATTTGAAGTGCAAAATTTTGCACAAATAGGCAAAATCTACTAATCTAATATGTAGTAAATAGCAAAAGAGAGAGTTAAAAATAGAAAATACGTAGTTTTTCAGTATTTTTGTTGTATATTTTGCACAAATTGGCAAATACGGCATAATTGTTTGGTTAGAGCAACAAATTTGCATAATATAATCAATGCCCATCGCATCGAGCTAGTCTCTAAGTAGGCTTGCTGCCTTTTATTCCCTTGGGTTTGGCTTGGTATGAAAAGTGTTATGATCTGGCAAGACTTCCCATTTAATCAAAACAATCCGTCACAAACAGAAGTTTTTACTGTATTTGTTTGTGTCCCTTATTACGCAGAGCAGTTTACAAAGACGGTTTCTTAAAATTTCCCACTATCTCATAATTGCTCTGTCCTCATTCAGCAAACAGAATTGTGGAAAACACGACTAAAAATTGAAAAATAGTAAAATTGAGATAATCTAAAAAGGTAAACAATGAATTATATTACTATCCATTAATAAATCCGCATTATTAAATCAAAACCGCAGCCCAACTGTTAAAATTATCTTGATTATGGGATAGTCTCGTCGGTTCAAATTAGGCGTCTAGAATATGGGAATGGAAATGGAAGTATGATGCCATGTACGATTTTTATAAAGGAGCAAAAATCCTATGGGAGCAAGTTTCATATGGGAGCGAATATCCGGGGAGCAATATTCATATAGTAGCAAAATTCCGGGGAGCACTTTTCCTATGGTGGCAAAAATCCAGGGAGCAAGTATCCTAAGGGGGCAGATATCCGGGGAGCAAATTTCCTATGGGAGCAGATTTCCGGCGGGCGCAAGTAGCCGGTAACGCATAGGAGATAATCCAGAGGTGCAAGATAAGTGCAGAGAGAAGCTTGATAAGGTGTGTGCTTCAAAATCTGACGAGTCATCAATGGAATGAGGTACTTCGGATGTATTATGGAATATAAAATTGTTTTAAAGTAAAGAAATAAACAGATTTATTAAACAAAGCTTACTCGTTCAAAATAAAATTCTAAATATTTATTAAGCATTGTTTAAACGAAGAGGTTTGTAAGGAAAACTATGCATTTTCCTGATCAACCTGATAAAATTCGGCCCTTGTAGGATCATTTCTGTGAAATTTTCTGCAAGGAAAGAGTAAAGCCGGAGTAAAAAAAGCCAGATCAAACGCCAGACTCAAGATTCAACTCCAGCCGAATGACACTTGTAATTTTTTATGCATTCCGGGATTGAGTCTGGCGTTTAGTCGGGTCGGCTTCTTTTACTCCACCTTTTGTAAATTTTTCCACCGGGTTTGCATTCGCCTTGTTTCCTTCCTAAGAATAAAAAACATATTTGTTCTATAAAATACCTTTTAAAATATTTTTTCCTTACCTCTGCATTTTCTAATACACGCATTATGATGTCGATCCCCGTTTTCGTCACATACCGTAACCCTTGCTTCTTCTTCTTTTGTGCATTCAAATCTGCACTTGTCACCGTTCAAGCACTCTCCTTCTTGTCTTCCTGAAAGGCTATATATAGAATATAAAAGGTAAACATAAAAACAGATAAAAAAATTACCTTTGCATTTTCTATCGCACTTGCTTTCGTATAGCTTTCCGTTATTTCCACATACTTTTTCGGGTTTCTGTTCCTCCAAAGTGCAATTTCTATTGACGCATTTAAAATATTCAACGCCAAGTTTTTCCTGTCTTTCAGCTTTCAACTGTATTTTTCTCTCTTCAATATCTGCTTTTTCGAATTCGTCATCTTCCTGGGCCAAGGAGGGTGCCCAAATGAATGAGCAAGTCCACACCAAGGTTATCAAAAGACTTATCGTACATTTCATTTTGAACTTTTATAATAAATGAGAAAATCATCAAAAAACTTTCTGAAACGGAATTAATATCCTTCTTTGTTTTTGGCGTGCGTCAGCATCTTTAAAGATTAAACATTGTTGTCTGATTGTTTCTTCTGGTTTATTGCGATAATAAAAATCGAGTATAATGTATAAATTACTCTTGGTTTAATTTCTTAAAAAGTGAAAAAAATAAGTTCATGCAGATTTATAAAAGTTTTCATTATGCTCTAAATGCAATGGATTCGAAAACCAGTTTTTAAAGCTTTCAACAAGCCATGACGTCATTTCCTTTTTATGAATAAAATCAAGCACAGGCAAACATAACATTTGAAATATAAATTCAAATCTTGAGGCAAAATCTCAACTCCAGTAGGTGAAATTATAATGTTAATTGTACGGTTCAGTGATTTTGCTGAATTCGCATAAGTTCTCACAATAAATTCTAAAAATACGAGTTCTTGATCTATTGCGTAACAAACCACCTTCCCAAGATATTTCTTTGCATTGTTTTATACTACCTTTTTAGTAATAGAAAAGAAGTGGAAGATTCAGGAGGGATTGCATTATAGCGGAGCTGTTAATAAAATATTTGTGTCGTTGAAGATACAATATTAAAACTCATATCAGTGTCCATCCAAAAAGTTTCAGAAAAATATGAATTTTAACGAGAATCGTTACGTAAGTTGAAAACAAAATCAAGTTAAAAGTAAAAGTTTTAAAAAATAATTTAACTAGCCATTTTCTTCATTTTCAGGGCTCATATAATGAGTGGAATCTGGAAGTGTTGACGAGAACAATTTCGGGATCATTATTTAATAGAACGGAGGACAACAAAGAAATTCATTTGTTTAAGAACTTTAAAACAAAAGTTTTAAAAACTGAGTTCCAAAGTAAGCTTAAAAGTCCTTAATTTTTAATTTTACTTTATAATTTTAGTTTTTAATTTTTAGATGCTACAAAGTCAAAAGCGTCGTCTTCGCAGCCGAAACGGAGTAAAACCGAAGAACCTCCTTTGTTAAAAATCTTGTTTAAAGATTTAAATACAAATGAAGCAGACTTGACACACTCTCCTTTGCTTAAATACTTGAAAAGGAATGCAAAAGGGCGGAAATGGGTCAAAAAGGTAAATAAGAAAAGTAAATTGTAAATTGATTGAGATTTTATATGAAATTTTTTATTACCAGTTTATTTTCAGTGTTTGTTGAAGATTCCAAAAAGTACAAAGTGGAGTTTAGTAAAAGTTTTCTTAAAAAGATTTCTTTGATTTTTGGGAGTCCTTCGATTTTGATTAAATTAAAAGTTGTTAAACCTCCAGAAGCAAAATCAAGGTTTGATGACGATTGGGATTGTCAAAGTTTAATTGAAGGATATGCAAACAAGGAAGGAAAGGTTAATGATGTTCTTAGCTCATTTGAATTATTGCCTTCTGGAGAACCAACTTTTTCTGACTGGGACAATAACAGAGGAAGTGTAGTTTTTAATTGGACGGTTACAATTAAATACGAGAGTGTATCTTCCCAAGGAATTGAAATAAAACAAGATGGGAATGAAGTTCTAAGAAGTTTGTATGAGATGGACGATGTTCATAAAGATTTAACTATAATTGCTGCAAACGGAGCAGGAATTAAATGCCACAGGAGTGTTTTAATGGCGCAAAGTGCCCCGCTCTTGGCAATGCTTTCAAGGGAGAATGGAATGATTGAGGGGGAGACGGGACGGGTGGAAATGAAAAAGAATAGTGCGGAGGGGATGGAGAAATTTGTGGAATTTCTTTACGGCTTTGAAGTTCTGGACATTTCGGCTGATTTGGGTGTTGAGCTTTTGCAGTTGGCGAATAAATACGAGGTGAAGAAATTGGAGGAGAAAATGATTGAGCTACTTTTGGAAAAGGAAATGGATTGGTTTAGCCCGGATAGTATTTTAGAGGTTTATTTTTTAACGAGAAATGTCCCGGTTTTGGAGGAGGTGAAGGAACACGCTCTTGCTGAAATGTCAACGTAAGCTTTTAAAAAATATGCCATAATTGAAGATTTTAAAAATTAAGTTTAATAAATATTTTTGTAGAATTCCTGACTGGAAATTAAAGGCGTGTGAGTACTACAAAAAGCTTAAGCCTGGGCATCGGGAGGAACTACTTTTTAGACTTTTGGAATGGAATAAAAATTAAAATTGCAAAGCCTAACTGGATTGTACAAGAGAAATATTTTGTAAATAAAGCCTCTCATTATAACAATAATTTTGGCATTAATTTCAACAAAAATATTGTTATACATTTCATTTCAGTCTAAAGGCGTTTTATAAAAATTAAACGGAAATAAAATGAATGTGTAAAAATAATTTTACTGGGACAAGGCAGAGTTTTAATGAAAACGCTATGTCATAATTGAAATGGGTGACCAACTATAAAAAAAAATTTTGACTATAAAGAATGACTTGTTGCATTGCTGCCTTATGAAATACTAATGTTAACTCATTTGAAAGGGAATAAAAAATCTGAAGAAATTTACGTTTTTTCTAGCAAAGTGACATATTACCCTCATCCATTTTACTAAGAACATCTCTGGGGCCCTGTCTACAGTGATATCGAAGGGAAAATGACACTTCAGTCTGATTTGAGACACAATATTAAAAAATATCTAAAATTTGACTAATGCTAATAATGATTTGAGGGGAAAATAAAGCAGGTATTAAAGGGATCGGAGTAAATTGCGTTGGGCAAGTTGACTGATTAAAGCATAAATGAAACTTGGTTGATGGAAATAACGAGGAATAGTTTCGATGTATTTCTTTACGGCTTTGAAATCCTCGGCTCATTTGTGTATAACGGCTTGAGAACAAGAAATAAAAATAATAAAGTAAAACTTATGCTGCCTTTTTTCTATCATTTTATGCAAGAACGCACGTGCTATATCTAACTCAAGCTCTGCTCTGCTGCACACTCAAATTGAAATCCTTTGCATTAGCGTTATATAACATGCACGATCCATACGAGCTTTTCATTTTTTGCAAGAAAACCGGTCAGACATGCAGTAAGTTGGATAATGAAAAAATCTTCTCCAGCAAAGCTTATGCAGTCAACGGATCTCTCATCCCATCATCCTCTCCCGTTCTTTTTCATGCGTTTCTACAGTAAAAAGAGTAAAGAGTTAGATTACATTAGATATGTATTGCTTACATAAACCGCTAAAATCATCTGTTTAATAAAACTGCAAAGAGTTTAGTTTTCTAATATTTCGTAAATGTGACAAAGTTAATCACAAGCATTTGCAAGCTAAAAGTACTGACAGAACTAGAATTTAAAATACAAAAATGAAATTTTGCATTGTGATAAAAATCATAATTTTGGTGTCATTTTGTAAGTTTATATTTTTTATAAAAAAATTAAGCGTAATTAGATTAAAAAGTTGTTTTATTTTTTGTTACTGTAGGCAGTTGGGGCAATTGCATTATTGGTGGAAGGTTTGCCAAACCGAATGAGTTTCCACATCAAGTGCAGTTATTCCTCGAAGATCAATTTTTCTGTGGTGGGGTGATCATTTCGCAGTACGCAATTATGACATCTTCTCATTGTATCGTTTCCCAGATAAAGCAATTTTATCAGATAGGTTTGGATATGGATTTGGTAGAACACACAAAAAAGTTGCGTGTTGTGGCTGGTACAAATGAGTTAAGCACAAACAATGATTTTACTTCTTACAGGAGAAGTGGAGGGTCGGCGTCACTGCAAATTCGAAATATTTTAGAACAAATATTTTCAAAGGGTTACTTACGGGATGATTTACAAAACGTTTCTCATGATTTTATGATATTTATTATAAAATTTCCGCTTGAGTATACCAAACACGTTAAAAATATCCAACTTCCGGTGAGTTCGATTAACATTTCGGATTTATCGGAAACTGTTACTATTGCTGGCTGGGGTGCAACTGACTTGAAGTCCAACCTCAGTCCAAAGTTAAAAGTTATTGAGGGAAAAATTTCAAATAAATGCTGGAAGGAATTGCAGGACGGAAGTATTATTAATAGTTTGACCGATGGTCTGCTAGACCTTGGAAAAAAAGGCAAAACTTTATGTGTGGAAACAAAGCCCGGTGAATTCATTGGTCATGTAAGTCATAATCATATTTTGCTAAGAAAAAGTGACTCAATTTTGATCAATTTGAAAACCATGAAAACTCACGGAAGTTGCCTTAGTTTTTAGCTAAGTATTACCAAGTGTTGAAGATGAGTTTATACCGATCAAAACTGAGTTAGCGACGATATAAAAACTTTAGTACTAAATTATTACTTAAATGACTTTTGAATTTAATTAAGGGAGACAGCGGTAGCCCCATCCTGTGTTACAATAAGGACGATACTCTTCATGAGTTTCCTTTTCTTTGTGGACTAATATCAACTGGCGGAGGGCTAGTAAACGACAGGATGAAAATAGAATATGAGCCTTGGTCAGTTCACATGATGATGATGGAAGAAACCCTTGAGCTTTTTAAAGTATCCAGAAAAAGTTTTAAGTAAGAAATGGATTTTTTTTGTTTGGTTGTATTTCTGTGCAACTAGTTTAATCATTTGTTTGGAATATGATCAGCTATAGAATGAAATGTGATAGAGAGCACTTTTACATAAGGATACTAGAAACTAAGTGCTATCCCAAAGAGTTGATTTGCAAAAAGAATGTGCCACAATTTCAAGATATTTACATACCAGACGAGGAATTACCGGAAGACGCTGCTAGCGTGCCCAGTTCAAGTAAGTGCAGCAATTTTGTCCCGTGCGGAAAGGATCAGTTTCGGTGTTTTAATGGAGAGTGCGTTGATAAAGAAAAGGTCTGTGATGGAGAAGGGGACTGTAATGATATACCTAGTTTTGACTCTTCGGATGAGGATAAATGTCCTGGCTGGGAAGATGAAAAGCTTTGCAAAGGAGAATCACTTTATTACTGTGGACCTAAAGATCGGTGCATTCCGGTATGCAAGTATGCATATTCCCAATTATTTTTTAATTTTAAAAAATAAGTAATCTGGACATATTTTTAATTTTTAGGCAGAATGGAAGTGTGACGGCGTTGCGGATTGTTTAACAAATGAATCAGATGAAGACGTCAATGAGTGCTTTTGCTTTAGTGATACGTATTATTTTTCAGTTAACACAGATGTATTGTAATTTTTATATTGAATAATTTTATTGAATTGTTCGTTAAGGGAAAAATGTTAAACGGGATAGGCTTTAATTTATGATACTGGGACCAAAAGAACTGTGATTGTTTGTGATTGAAACTTTATTTGTGAAATTATTTATAGATAGCAATAAAAATTAGAGAAAGATTATGTCTTTGGTTATTTAAATGAATTCTAAAATATTTTACTCAAACTAGGCTTTAAAATGTTGAGAATTTTGGGTATTTGTTAAGGATAATTTTAAGACATTAATTAGATACTTTTTATAATTATAGTTGTTCAAAATTAAATTCATTTTAAGTCATTTACAGTGAAACGGAAGATGATATAAAGATGTAAAAATGAGTCATTCTCCTAGAATAAGCCAGTGCCAATTCTAAGTTATTAATTACTCGTAAGTCTAGATTTTAAAGTTACGCATGTAAGCTAGCTAGCAAAATTCGGCAATTGTTTGTATTACAAATGTCCAAAGACAGTCGTTAAAGCACTCCAGCTAATCAAATAAAAAGGGAAATAGAATTTTTGCTTGAAAAGGTTTAAATTATTCGGTAATTTTTGAATCTTTCTGATGGCATAAGAAAGTGGTTACATTTATTTGTGGAGTAACTAACGGATTCGGTAGTAAAGTTGATTTTTGCTAGAGCAAGTTTTTAAATAATAAGCACATTTTTGTGCTTCAATAAAGAAAGTGTAAAAACTTGTTTGTTCTTGGAATAACTCGTATTTTATTTGTGTTTTATCTGTATCCGCTTGATTCTGTAAGAAACTTCATAAGCTTCAGCATGAGGTGCGTGAGCTGGAGCCAACAAAGCCATAAAAAACAATGTCTTATACAGCCAAAGAAATCAAAAAGTCAAAATTGTAAAGTTTAATTGAACAGAATAAACGATTTTTTTTAGTAATAAAATCTTTCATTTTGATACATACAATTAGTGCTGCCATTAATTTCATTTTAAACGTTTTTTACCTTTTACACTGCCTTTAACCTCAAATCCTTTGCGTTAGCGCGTCAAAAAGCAATCTACTGGAGATTTACGATTTTTTGCAAACGAATAGGTCATTTGTAATAATAAAAAATCTTTTTTGATAGCAAAGCTTGTATTGTCCTTAGTTGTCTCATCTCTCATCATCATCCTCTCTTGCCCTTTTATCCTTTTGCATTTACTGTTGTAGTTTCTACAATAGCAATGGGTTTATTTTCCATTCATAATCAATGCCAGTCTAGCTTGTAAGTCCGCTTATGCTCGTTTTGGTGAAATAGTGAACAGGCTTGAGTTTCATTGAAAATTTTCTTTAGCATAGAAAGGTACAGAAACCACCTGTTTTTCCTTAAGTTTTCTTTGTGGTAGCAAACTGTTTAGCCGATGTTTGGTCTTGCAATAATACTTTTAAATTAATTTTTAATTGTAAAGTTAACTGGTTGATTTTTACGGATTTTTATTGAAAAAATGACAACTCCAGGAGGACAAGTAAAACCTGTGTTGTCTTTGCATACAGTTCAATTCGTATCCAAAGATCAATTCGAAGGTATTCAATAAATTAAATATTTTACAATTCACATTATACAAAAACACTTTTTAAACAGGAAGGATTTCTTCCCCAAAACAATGTTCCACAAGAAACCGCCCTAAATCTCCTTCAGTTACAAACATCAAGTTTAAAAATATAAATTGTAACGAGTTTCGGGCTTTTTCTCGGTTAAAAAAATATTTCAAGAGGATGACAAAAGGGGGAAATAAATCAAAAAGGTAAAAATTTAAATATTTTAAGACTTTTAGGTATCTAAATAATAAATTCCTTAAATTTCAGTTTATTCTCCCTGTTTGTGTTTCGTTCCAACTCTGAGGAGAGTTCAGTTTATAAAGTGAAAGTAAACAGGGGATTTTTAAATACATTATCTAAAGTTTTGCCAAACCCAATGATTTCTTTAAAAGTTGAGCGGTCTTTAAAACAGCAAACTCCCTCCGTTCCTTTGACGTGTTCTTATGGAACATCACAACAAGGAGAGTCCGCAACAGGTAATTTTATATTTAATTTAAATTGAAATGGCAGTCTACTAATTAAAGTTTATTTTTAAAAGATATTTTAAAAGCAAATGGCATCGTTTTATTGCTACACCGTGGGAATCCCTCCACAGCTTTTGTACAAGACCAACTTCTGTCGACAATGACGCCAACGCCAAAAATAAGGATTGCTTGGACAATTAAAATCCAATGCGGGAATGGCCCCCCTCCAGAAATGAAAATTATCCAGGAGGGAAATCAAATCTTAAGGAATATGTTTTTTACAGGCGAAAACAAAGATTTTGTGATTGTGGTAAACGGAACAGAGACTCAACTTGGGAATAAATACGGAGTGAAGAAACTGGAGGATAAAATGATTGAGTTTATTCTGGAAAAGGATATAAATTGGTTTACTCCGGATAGCATTCTCGAGCTTTATTTTATTTCGAAGAATGTCCAAACTTTGCAAGAGCTGAAGGAGCACGCCCTAATGGAAATGTCTGGGTAAGTTTTTTAATTCAATTGTATTTATAAGAAATTGTGAATTTTATAAGAATTTATTTTTATAGCCTTCCAGAACAAACTTTAAAAGAATGTGGATATTACAAAATGCTGAAACCTGGAGACCGAGAGGATTTACTTTTTAGGCTTTTGGAATGGAATAAAAGTTAAAATTTCTTTTCAAATACTCTCATAACTCTTTGAATTTTTTACCGTTATGAACTTTAACCATGTAAAATTTTATATACTTTCTCCAACAAACGTAAATTAAAAAGGTTTTGATATTAGCTTATGCTGCATTAATTTACAAAATGATCATTTCCCTTCATACACTGGCTCACATAAGACGGTATCACCTTGGTTACCCCTCTTCAACTTACCCCTCCGACACTTACCCTCCCCAATTTACCCCCTACGACACTTACCCCTCTGGACAGTTACCCCTCCGGACGTATGCCCTATAAGACATTTACCCTATGGACACTTACTCCTCAAAATAAAAATATAGCACATAAGCAAATACTTTAAGTTAGTTTTGGGATCATATGATTTAAAAAGCAACTCAGTAATTTTCTGTTTTAAAAATATTCATAAGACTTTGTAAACAGCACATGTTACTGAAAGCACTGCTTCTTCACTCATTCTAATAAAGGTTTCGCTCAGTTTTCATTTTACATTAGCATTTTTACATTTAACATTACATTTTTTTCTTTTCATCACGATCAAAACCACATGTGGGATGACCACTGAACCAAAGAGCTGTACTTAACGAAAGAGTTTAGCTTTGTTACAAAAGCGGTTTATGGCAAGCAGATAATTTGATCATAAAAACTTGTTTCTAGAAGATGAAAAAGCTCATGCGTAAAGGATCTAAGCAATGCATCAAGAGTTTTTTAGTTTCCCTTAAGCAGAATATTGTAATCTTGACAACAAGTTCATAACGGTTAACTCAAATTTTGTGCATTGATGAACAGTGCAAGGGATATAAGTCACCTGTTGTTGAATATTCTTAATGCTCACAAGGAATTTTTCTTTAGAGACTTGAGTAAAAAACAGTGTAAAATATTCTTAGTTGTTGGTTTGAATCTTGTTCAAATTTTTAAATTTATTTATTGAAACTCTTCTAAAAAATGAGTTGGAATAGCTATACCCAGTTCTGCACTCTAGACCAATGGGATTCTGTACAGAATGGTGGAAGGAATGGAGTTAACAAGAATGAAACGGAGTTTTCACTTTTGGAAAATTTTCAACAGACAATTTCAAATGAAAGTGAGTTGCTCGTTTTTATTTTATTTTGGATCTCTAACATTTTTATGTTTAATTACAGGTGCTGCAAAATTAAATGCTTCAAATCCCAAACGGAGTAAAACGGAAGAACGAGCCTTGTCAACAATTACTTTTGAAGATGTAGATAAAAAAGTTGAATCAGAAACCAAAGGATATCCATGGCTGAGTAAATACTTAAGTAGGATGCTAAAAGGGGGAAATAAAATAAAAAGGTTGATCAAGAAAATAGTTAAAATTTTATTACACGAAAGACATTAATGAAGGTGTTTTAAAATAGATTAATTTCCGTGTTTGGATATGCCAACGACAACAATTTAAACTACAAAGTGGAGGTTAACGCCGAGTTTTTACAGAAGTTGGAGTTTCTTTTGAAAAATCCTACAATTTTTATATCTCTTCATGTTTTTAAAAGCGTTGGGAAGAGCCCAGCAGGAAAAAAAGAAAGTTATTGGAATGGAGAAAAAGGAACTGTTGTAAAAGGTAGTTTTAATTTTTAAAGTTAATTTAAAAAAATTAATTATACTTAATTTTTTCAAGATCTTTTCAAGGAGGGACAAGAATTTATTGATTTGGAGACTGAAAAGCCTTCTACTTCCTATCCGGTAAAGTCTACCTGCAAATCTGATGATTTAAATGTAGATTTTAAATGGACAGTAAGAGCCCAGCAGGAAAAAAAGGAAGTTATTGGAATGGAGAAAAAGGAACTGCTGTTAAAGGTAGTTTTATTTTTTAAAGTTAATCTTAAAAAATTAATTATATTTAATTTTTTTCAAGATCTTTTCAAGGATGGACAAGAATTTATTGATTTGGCTACTGAAAAGCCTTCTACTTCCTATCCGGTAAAGTCTACCTGCAAATCTGATGATTTAAATGTAGATTTTAAATGGACAGTTAAAATAAAATTTGATAAGGGGACACTCCGAGCGGTTAAAATTAAAGAAGATGGGAACGAAGTTTTAAAAAATATGTATGAACTGGATGATAAAGATTTAAGTATTACTGTGGCAAATGAAAAAGAGATTAAATGCCATAGGGGAGTTTTAATGGCGCAAAGTGATCCCGTTCCGGGCAATGCTTTCCAAGGAAAATGGAATGATTGAGGGGGAAAGTGGAAGGGTGGACTTGAAGGAAAATAGTGAAGAAGGGGTTAAGAAATTTGTGCAATTTCTTTCCGGCTTTGAAATCCCTGCTAGGGAAATCTCCGCTGATTTGTGTATTGAACTGCTGCAGCTTGCGAATAAATACGGAGTGAAGAAACTGGAGAGTTTGTTGATTGAGTTTATTCTGGCGAAGAAAATGGATTGGTTTAGCGTGGATAGTGTTCTCGAGCTTTATTTTTTAACGAGGAATATTCAGATTTTGGAGGAGTTGAGGGATCACGCTCTAATGGAAATGTCCACGTAAGTGTTACAAGTGCCATAACTAATTTAATTTTTATATGACTATAATTTTTAATTTTTAAGATATCCTGAGAAAAAATTAAAGACTTGTGAATATTACAAAACGCTCAAGCCATCGGACAGGGAGAATCTCCTGTTTAGAATTCTGGAATGTAGTAGAAATTGATCTTTATCCTATGGATTAACGCCTTCGTGGGCTTCGGTTTTAATCTGTTTTTTCTTACAGCTAGTAGACCACAAGGAAACGTTAGACAATGTACAAGAATAAATAACTCAAAATAGTTTTCAGCTAGTTAATTTTATAATCTCGATTTTGTATAATAAATATTTTTGTTAATTAACTTTATATATTCTGGCACTGAAAATGATTGCAATAAACATTGTATATTCCCATTGTAAGAAAAGAAAACGGTTGCACGATTATTTTGCATGCAATATTGTATTATTGGCTATTTTCAACAAGACAACGCTATATTGGCGAGCAGTACTAGCTATTCAATGCAAGCATTGTAAAATTATTCACATTGAAGCTTGCATCCACTCTTGTAAATAGAGCATAAGCCCTGTCCCCTTCTTCGCTTGTTTATACATTTCTGAACTACAAAGAATAAAGAGAGGGAACACAAAGATCAGCCTTCTTTCACTTTTGTTGTAGCAACTGAAGAAATATCATCTGTTCAATAAAAATAAAAAATCTTGCTAAAAAAGTCAATAAAATGTGAATAATCAGCAATATCGAAACTAGAATTAAAAAAGATAAAAATGCCAATATCCTGTTTAATAAAGTTATTAATTTTGGCAAAATGTTGTAAGTTAATTTCATTTTATCATATTTTTTTGGATTTGTAGAAATTAAAACATTTTCTGTTACTTTAGGCGGTGAAGTGAATTCTATAATCGGAGGAAGGTTTGCCAAACCCAATGAGTTTCCCCATCAAGTGCAGATATTTCATGGAGAGCAATTTTTCTGTGGTGGGGTAATCATTAGCCAGTATGCAGTTATGTCAGCTGCTCATTGTTTCCAAGACCAAATTAAACAAACTATTGATAAAGGTGTGGGGATGGACGATTACGTAAACCACTTAAATGTTGTAGCTGGCACTAATAACTTATGCACTGGAAAGGAATTTAATTCTTTTAGGAAAAGTGGAGGAAAGAGACTCCAAGTTCGAAAGGTTTTGCAGTTATTTTTTCCAGATACTTTTACAGAAGGGAAGTTTACAAAGGTGGCGCATGATTTTATGCTAATCTTTTTAAAATTTCCGTTTGAGTATAACAAACACGTTAAAAACATTCAACTTCCGGTGAATTCGGTAAATATTTCGGATTTATCTGAAACTGTTACGATTGCTGGCTGGGGTGCAGCTGACTTTGAGACTAGACATAGTCCAAAATTAAAAACAATTGAGGCAAGGATTTCCAGTAAATGTTGGACGGAAGCAGAGAAAAAAACAATTATAAATTCTTTAAACATTCATAAAATAGTCTTGGGAGAGGAAGGAAGGGCTTTATGTTTGGAAACAAACTCCGGCAAATTACTACTAAGTGTAAGTTAAAGAATTTCATAAAGAATAAAAATATTTTTCTAAATGAATTATTTTTTAAAGGGAGATAGTGGCGGCCCAATTCTTTGTTATTATAAAGACGATACTCTCAATCAGTTTCCTTTTCTTTGTGGAATAATTTCAACGAGTACTATGCTAGTAGACGGAGGCAGGGTGAAAGAGCCGTGTTCAACTCACATGATGATGCTTGAAGAAAATATCGGATTTTATAAAGAATGCAGAAATAAGTTCAAGTAAGAATTGTAGAAAAAACGTGTAAAGATCTTCTCAAACTGTTTTTTCAGTTTTAGAATGAAATGCGATAGAAACCACTACTACGTATCGGAGGAGCCTTTTTGCTTTCATAAACGGGATATTTGCCATAAAGGAAACTTTCCTGTACAAGAATATTATTTAAAAGATGGAAAGTCATGGGAAGGGGATGGCCAACCAACAAGTTCAAGTAGGTGCAGTAATTCTGTCCAGTGCGGGAGGGATCAGTTCAGGTGCTTTAATGGGGACTGCGTTGATAACGAAGATGTCTGTGATGGGGCAAGGGACTGTGAGGATGTCTTCAGCCATTTTTCTTCAGATGAAGATAAATGTCCTAATTGGGAAGATGCTGAGCTTTGCAAAGGGGAATCGCTTTATTATTGCGGACCAGGAGACCGGTGCATTTCGGTTTGTAAAGATATTATGACAGTGGTCTTCAAAAATATTTTTGTGCAGAAACTTACGCTTTTTTCTTATTTAGGCGGAGTGGATGTGCGACGGTGCTGTGGATTGTTTAACAAATGCATCGGATGAGGACGTCGCGAATTGCTTTTGCTTTAGGGATTTTCATTATTTTTCAATCAAGGCAAATAAAAGGATATTTTAAAACTGTTTCAACTTCTAACGTTACAGGCTTTGTGGCCGGCCTGGAGAATTCTGGCCCCCTGTAGACAGAAATGCAGTTTGCAGCATTTTTATTTGGATAGAAATACGGGCTTTATTGCCCTGTTTTCTAGTATTTGTTAGGTTGTTGAGTTGATTTAATGCTTTTGTCCTAGGTAAACATAAATTAAAATCAAAGTAGTGTAGCACTTAGTAATGATTTATCTATCCCAATAAATAAGAAATGATAAACTTGATTTTAACAATTAAACGGGTGTTAAGTAATAAGTCATTATTATTTAACCTTGCAATCATCTATAAAGCAGAGCCAGGAAAAATACTCTCACCGTCACCGTCTTGCTAAAGTTACAAACTGAATAATTATGATACGTACTTTAAGATTTATTTTACTAAAAGTTTATTAAGCTGTGCGATTTGATTTACATAACCTTTTGGTTTTGCAAGAAAGGACATTAAAAGTCAAATAGCTTCTAAAACTAGATCTTTTAGTTTGAATAAAGTACATTCTTGCTTAAAAAACTCCTTGTGTTACATTAAAATCAACTAACATTTACAAACATGTTTTGATTGAGAACTGGGTTTGTTTGCAGCAATTCCACTTAAATTTAATTGCTTTTCCCGTCGAATACATTAATTTTTTATTCATCATCAGAATCGATTTCCAGAATCAAATTAAAACCTAAACGGAGGACAAAATCGGAAGTTTTTAGGAGTTTCCTCTTGGATTTTAATATTTCATACCAGCAAAGTTTAGTTGCATTTGCCAATTTCATTCTGGTAGTGCTAAAAGCAAATGACTTATAGAAGTCAATAATGAACCTTGGCTGTCACACGTGGCCCAGAGGAAAAAAATTGATGCGTCATTATTTTCTATTTATGATTCTTGTATGAAATTTATACATTCATTTGAAAATTGTAAAGTCACATTATGTCCTTTAAGCATTAACACTCTATACAACGCTTTCTGAAAACAATAACGATGCTTGTATTTTAAATTTAGCAAATGACTCAGAGACAGCATTTTTGAAAATTGTTTTTAAACACTGGGGCAATGGTGATTCATTATTGTTTTTAGAAACATTGTTGACTCACTTAATTACTTGAAAAATATTAATCACCGTAGCAAACCAACAGTTTTGTAAGGGAAGCCGTTGGGTATATAAGCCGAACAAATTTTTCAGTTTCTTCATTCGGCTGATAACTTCTGAAAAGTTATTTAATAAACAATTTCTCTCAGTAAAGGAAAATAAATTTTTGACCAAAGTAATTTTAACTGTTGTTAAAATTTCCTAAGATTTCCACAATGAACGCGAAAACTATTTGTGCAACTTTGGTTGTACTTTTGGCAATTTTTACTTGGGTCCAGGCAGAGTAAGAATAATACTAACTATCTAATTGGCTAATCTAAATCTTTGTTTATTGCAACTTTTGCAGAGTTATTTATTATGTTTTATTATTGATAAAATATATTTTCAGAAAAAAATTGACCCATGATGAAGCCATAAAAAGGTTTAACAAGACTGGAATAACAGTTTCATCCAGTGGAAATTGCACCAATAGAAATTCACGATCCTGTACCAGTTTAGAACAGGTTAATGAAAAAACAGTCGTTGGATTGGAATACCTTAGAAACGAGTCCAGTTGCCCTGTCAGGGTTACAGCAGGAACCGAGGTAAAATCTTTTCTGGAAGTTGCGTAACAATCCAAGCGAGTCCACTTGATATGTTATTCTAATTGGATTTTTTAGGTTGGTCATCATGATTTTTTTTACTCGCATTGGAACGGCTACAAGGCTGACGTTGCCTTAGAGGACGGTTGCCTAGAAAATTTCATTAGGTCCTGTTTCGACCCCGATGGCAAACGAGGGGACGGAGCTATAAAATACAGGGTATTAATTTTCCAATAATTTTGAGATTTCCGTGTGAACATAGTTTTAATGTTATCATTGAGTATTAAAACGGCTTTAAATTTGCAGTCTCCTAATAACAATATTTACGCCAAGGAAGGAAATCATTGGGATATTACATTTTATAATTGATTTGCATGTGGTAAATATTTCTGCTATTAAAATTTAATTAGCAGTAGTTTGTCTATAATCAATCTGATTGTAAGTTCTTTAAGTTGATTATGTAAATCCAAAAGGATTTACAAAATAAAATATATACAATGACTGATTTAAGTTTTAAATCGCCAATAAGATGTATCTTGTTTTATTTATTTCATTAAATATTTCGAATGATTTATGATATATGCGTTAAAATTTCGGAAAAGCATAAGAGCAAACAAGCCATCTAATTGTAAGATTAAATAAACTACTGTATCAATATGCACAAAGAGATTGCTCATTAATGAAAGATGATTCAATCATAAAATTGCATTTTTGCAAACTATTTACAAAAGCATTTCGCTCAATAAAATAGCTACTACGATAATATTATTTTAACAGTTCAACATTTGTTTCGCTTTATTCATTGGGTTATTCCAAATTAAAATTAGACAATACATCTGCTGTCTGAAGGTTATTTAGGCGTTAAAAAATTTTTACGTTAGGGTAACAAGACAAAGTAACAAGGCAAATCTTTATTGCCAAAGAAATTATTAAATTTTGCAGAATCTTTTACAAGCCAGTTTCCGCTTTGGGATATCCAATAATAAATTAATCAAATTGTATGAACATCCGATCTTTCGGAACAAAAATAACTTTTTTAACTTGCAATTTAAAAAATAAATACTTCATTTGTTAGTCTGGTAAATATGAAGCAAGCTGAGTTCCGAAGACTTTAATGTCCTTCTCCCCCTTCAAAGAAATCTCTTCAATTGCTTTTTTCTGATCTGCAGAAAGAGGAACAATTAATTGAATAGCAAGGGATTTGTAGCGGTCAAGTTCTGCAGCGATGTATTCAGTGATTCCCTTGGATGTGGTTTTGGTCACGTTGTGGGCTTTGATGCTGCTTTGGAGATAGTCCGTGTTTAAAAGGGTTACGGTCTGCCACATTTTAAAAGAGTTTTCCACCTGAGCGTTGTGCACTTTTTCTGAGATTTGTTGGGTTGTGGAATTGATCACGGACTCGAGTTTTGTGACTGTTTCACTGGCTTTTTTCCAGTCAACTATTATTTAAAATCACAGTAATTAAACCATAGGTATTTAATTAATTAGTCGAGCGAACTAAGCAATCGAAATTAAAATTTACCTTGCAAGCCGCCATAAATCAAAGCCATTGTTAGCAAAATCACTCTTCCCATTTTATGAACTTGTACGTCCTTAGCTGCAAATTTTAAACCAAAAATTAATTAAAAATTTATACTGACACAAATATTATTCCTATTTTATATTTATTGATCGCCTTACTCAAAATTCAACTCAAATTCAAATTGACAGCTTTTTAACTAATTTTTAACTGCAAATGTAAAAGCGGCAGGTTAAAACGAAGTGATCCACTCTGTTTGAAAGAAAGACAGGATATGAGACCGTCTTAATCACACTGGCACCGCCCAACTCAAAATGACTCATTTTCTCCGTCTCTCTTTCTTCTTTGTAAAACTGGACTTCTTACGCAATCTCTAAAACCTGAAGAGCAAACAAAATCATTTCCTTTCAATTTCCCCTGCTACGTTTGAACACAGAACAACCTTTTTGATAAAAGCATTTGTCACGTACTTGCTAAAGTCTATCTTAAAATAGAGGATAAGATACGAACAAAAGTGATGTGTTTATCTTTATGAGACATTTTTATTTTAAGGCTTTATCCGCTTCAGTTTACTTGCCCATGCTGGCGTATGAACTCAAGCTAATTTATTATAAAGCGGATGCAGATAAAAACACGAAATAGATTCAAAGTTTTTTCGTTATAAATCGTAAAATTTATTTTTACGATTTGATCTGGATTTTTAAGATCCTTGTAAAAATATTTTAATTAATAACAAATAAAATAAAGTTTAAAGGTTTTACTAAATCCGGCCAGGGTGTTCTCCATTTTGTCAACGGTTGCAACAATCACAAAAACAACGAGGAGGAGAAGTAACATTAGTGTTATTATTTTAACGCCGATACAGTTATCCAACCACAATTTCCCCTTAAGTTGTTAATCAAACAAAGAAAATATTGAAAGTTTAATCAAATTTGTACTACGCAAATCACTTAACAATCGAAAATTAACCTTATTATTTTGCCAAAGTATTTTTTATGAAACAATTATATGAATTACTTAAGAACAGAAGCAGGAACACAAGGAAAAGCATAACGCATTAATTAATTTAATAAATTTTTCTATAAAATTGCTAACAATAAATACAAAAACGGTTAAAAATGAATCAGACAAAGAAAATTCCAACTATCCGTCCTGCTTAAGAATCTATAATGTTTTAATCGTTATTGTATAGGCTTGGAGCGCAAGTTTTTCATACGAAGGCGATAAGAATGCTTACAGGAAAACAAAGACTGATTAGTATTACCCGTATGAACTCACAGTATAATAGCTTGAACAGGCTTTTCATTGCAGAAATCCATCAATATACTTTGGCTTTACTCAACAGGTTTGCAATGTTACAAATCAGCAAACCTAACAATTCGCAGCTGATAAACATTATTATATTTACTTCAACGTGTAATTTACTCATATTTCTTGCCGGCTTCTGTTAACAATATTTACCATTGAAATAGTAAATTTATAGTAGTAAATTACAGAAAATGTGCTACTTCCAAGTCTTAAAAACAATTATTAGGATTTTGTAAGAAAATTATTCTGCCTAGCCATATGAAATTGTAAAAATGACATCTTCAACAAATAAAGACGGATTTCTTCGTCTTCCAAAGGCGCAGAAATTAAAAGAATTGTCTGAATCTCAATTATCTACATTATTTAATGACATCAACGCCGTTATGTTTGATTGCGATGGTAAAAATCTTTTGTTCTTTTAAAATTAAAAATTCCTGATTGACGTTGAAGCTTGAAATATGTAAAAAAAAACTTTATTTCAGGAGTTTTATGGCACGTGGACGGAAGAAGAACCCTTCAGCCTTTGAAAAACGCAATAGAACTCGTTGCAAAATTACGAAAAATCGGTAAAAAAGTATTTTTCGTTACAAATAACGGCTGCAAAACTAGAGAAACCTTTCTGGAGAGTTTCACTAAACTTGGATTTACAGTAACAAAGGTAAATAGCCAAATATTCTTCATAATTCTTTAATTATCACGTAATTTGTAAGCAAAATTAAATTTTTAAGGAGGGAATAATCAGCTCTGCTTACTTAACTGCTCTGTACCTGAAACAAATCAACTTCCAAAGAAAAATCTACGTAGTCGGAACAAAAGGACTTGTTCAAGAGCTTTCAAATTTTGGATTTTCCTGCCTCCCACTCGACCCCGACCTTCAAGAGCTTCAACAACAAATGGACAAGCCCGACGTTGAAATTGACCCGGAGGTTGGCGCAGTTGTTGTAGGTTACGATGCCTTTTTCAACTACGATAAACTCCTCAAAGCCGCAACTTATCTTTCAAAAAGGGAAGTTTTGTTCATTGCTACGTATCCGGATGAGTGGTTTCCAGGAAATGGAGTTAACAAAGGACTTGTTTTTCCAGGTATCAATTAAAAATCTAAAAATAGCGGCATAAATTTGGAAAATTTAAAGTAATAATTAATTTTTAGATACGGGTGCGTTAGTCGTTAGTCTGCACTGCTTTGTGTTGATGAAATTTATAATTTAGTTTGGAAATATGGATAAAACACATCTTCAATCATGCAATAATATGTTAATTTCATACAATAAATAGACAGGTGTTAACTAATTATGAAATGGACCACCTTCAATGCATTGTCAAGGTTAATAAATTTCTAGGTTAGACTCCCGCATCGCCACCATTCCAAGTCTGGAAAGCCCCAGGTGGCAAAATAAATAAAAATGCAGACAATTCTCATCTCCTATCTCGTTTATTAAAGTTTATTTAAATAAATATTAAACTTTTCAATATTGTTAAACATATTTTTTACAAAAATATTGAATTATGCTTTGTTATTGACTTTAAGCTGACTACTTTAATAAATAACTGCAGAACTCCATGAAAATAATTATTCAAGTTAATTTCTCTCCTCTGCTTCATCCTTTTCACTTGGAAGGTTTTCAACATCTTCAATCGTCTGTGGAATTGGCTTGTTTAACGTCTCCGGCAACATAAACAGCGTAAAAAGCCCACCCAGTATCCCGGAAGTGCCAAAAGTTATGCTTGGAATCTCTGTAGATGTTGCAGACTGTAAAATCCAAATTAGTATTAATTGTTCCTAAAATAAATTTAACGACTAGTAAATATTTAATTACAAGAAGGTTAATCTCCGGAATTAAAGTCGCCCCGCCCCTCGCCGCCATCACGCAAATCCCAATCGCCGTGTTTCTATGCGTTGTCGGCATTAGCTCCGCAGTATA
>JAANSO010000699.1:0-24918 GCA_036507315.1 Lepidocyrtus fimetarius
AAACACATTTTCTACGGTTATGGGAACTTTAATGGCCAATCTCCCTAACTCAAGAGCTGACGATCAAAAGATTTGGATGGATGAGGCGATGAAAATTGCTGATTTAATGCTTTTATTTTTATTAGTACTTTGTGCTATCATCTGCACACGGATTTTTTACAAATCGAAAGTGTTAAACTATGGATTGGTGAGCTCTAACAGGAAAGCAACTAAATTAACTATTAGGTCATCAAAGAAACATAAAAATACCGCTAAAGCCGAGAATTTCAAAGAAAAATTTATTGACTTTCAAAAAAATGCTGATGCTTCTTCATCAACTCGAGGAAAGCAAGCAGAGGAAATTATTGAGATGAGAACAACAGTTCCACTTTGTCTCCAAAACTCGAAAGGAAAAGACGAAGATAAGTTTTAAAGTTTTTTTTTAATAAACAGGCTTACAGATACGGAAAACTGGACCACAAACAAACGAAAGTAAAACAAACCCAACCCATTTAAAATAGTAATTTTATTCTTTGGTGTATAGATTAAATATTAAATTTCAGGTTTGATAGTGATGGAAAGGCTGCCAAATATCTCTAGAACGGCTAGACGACTTATCATCTTTTTAAAAAACATTGTAACAGTTTTTTACATTGCTTTTCGCGACTTCAACAGCGTTGACGAGACACGCAGGGGACTCCAAGAGGCGAGGAATTTGTTATTCGACATTTTACGACTGATACCACAACAAGAAACAAACGGAAATTTTTCACGCAACCGTAATAACGCAAGTTCGGAAGAAGAGAATCCCCTGTATTCCGACTCCAACTCGTCCGATTTAGAATTGCCTGCTACATTTCCGCCATCCCCAATTTCTCCAATTTCCCCGATTTCCCGTGAATCACCCAACGGAACCTGTACGCAGTGTGGACTAAGAACCGAAATTAGAGAAGAAATTTTTTTCTTACAGGGGCGACTGGACCGTCTAAAACGAAAAATTAGACTCCGTCAAAATCAATAAAAAATAAATTAAAGCAGAAAATAACTGTCCTCTAAATTTTAAAATTTAAGATTTTTATCAAAAAGGATGGATTATTTCGACCCACGGCTGTGCAACCGCTACCGAGACCTCTTCATACTTCTCTTAAGAATGATCGTGCGGGCATTATTACGACTTTTGTTGACTAGTGACCAAGGGGAGCCTTCTTTAGGCCGGACTATTCGTATGATTGTTGGAGTAGATGCCTTACGGGAAGTCCGGACATTCTTGACCAACACCTTGAGACTTATCGATGACCAACAGCGAAGATTCCCGCTATTCCTCCACTATGAGGTACCTACCTGCATGCCCCCTCCCCCATTAAAACAGCGCCCCAGCCAAGAGGAAGTAGCTACAAATTCAAGACGTGACCACCCATTAACTCGGAATGCTTTAGAAAACCAAGCTGCAGTTTCAGCAGCGATTTTATCCAACCGACGATTCAACAGACCAAACAGAAGACATAACTTCAGACTGGACTCTGAAAGAATCGAAACCATAACCATCGAAGAAGACCAAATGGAAACTGAGGACGGTCAACAGGACACTACCGAGAAGGAATCATCTGAAAGTTAAGTTACAAAAAAATCCCTGATCATTGAACAACAATTGTAGAAAAATTATTTAACGATCAAGTTTTAAGAAAATTGCAAGAAGTTTGAACGTAGCAAAGCATTTTAAAAATAAATATTAGAAAAATCTTATCATTTCCAACAATTACAAGTAATCCACAGGTTATAAATAAAAATAAAAAGAAAAAGAAATCCACGCAAAGTTATTAGAATTGTTTAATATTTCCATGAGGATTTGAAATTAATTGTTAAATCTTGACCACTTCAAAGTAGGTAAAATCTCGCAACACCCCGACTTCAAAAATCGGATCGCTTCATCAAATTGTTTCGACTTTTTATTTAATTTAAAGACTTCTGTAAACAACATGGACAAGAAAAATTAGTAGAGTGAAGCAGATGAATATGTATGACAATCATCTATGTTTAGGATATGTGACAGCCTCCAGATAAGTTTACTGAATTATTCTTGTACTAACATTTTAAAAAATCATGTAATTTATTACAACAAAAAAAACTAACCGATAAATTTTAAGGAAAATAAATGCAAGTGAAAACTAAAATGATTATGTCAAATGATTATAATTGAAAATTTCTTTAGCAATAAATCTTTTGTTTTGGGAGAGGTGAGGTACTTGCAGTACAGAAAAGCGTTATTATCAGGGCATTATCACCCGTAGCATTTAAAAAGAAAATTGGCATTATTATGTACAAGGAATAAAGGGAATAGATCATTTACGATTTTGTTAGCTATTAACCTGATAGTTACGGCAACGAAAAACTAAAACCAACCTTACACGACTAAATAAAGCTATTCGGAGAATCTAACTCATTACTATTATTGAAGATTTTCTTCAGACTTGTAACACCGAACAGAGCCAAAGCTTATAAAACCCTTATGGCCGGAATTTCGATTTTTAAACTGAAAAACTTGCAAAGATTATCAAACTAAATGTTTGGATAGATGAAATGTTAATGCTTATTGATAAGATAAAAACGTAAAATTTGCTTAAAAATTTAGTAGCGAATGTTTTCATTTGTCTACGAGAATACAACAAGATCTAATCATATTTCCAATCAAATTAATGTATCTCTTTCACGTAAACTAGCAATAATTGTTTGAAATTGTGAAAGGGTGCCTAATTAGGGTGCAACAAAAATTAGAAAGATACGACAATAGTCGTATTTAGTCCTCTAAGGTTGAGTTTTACAGAAAAACTTTTAGTATATAACCGTCCTCTAGAGGTTAAGCAAATAATTTATGTAAGACTTAAATTTTTATCTTTTAAATTTTTTGGGTTTTTGGGGAAGGTGAGTCAGGAATCAGCATTCCTGTAGGATTAAGTACACGAATTAATTTAGAAACACGATTAATTAAGATAACTGGACCGTGATGTTTCGGTTTTGATTAGAGTAATATTTATTTAAGCAGAGCATAACATTACGCTCTACGTGTTTAGTTAAGATAAAATACTTCCTTTTAATTAAGTTACTTTTTCCTTGTAGGAAAATATATAAGTAGGGAGGAGGAAAATGAGAGAAGAAAAGGGGATTGATTGATTGATTGATTGAAGATTTGGAATAAATTAAACTAATCAAAGATAATAACTGTAAATTTGTTTTCTTCAAGCATTGATTTGATCTTCGGGTTACGCCCTGGCGACGAAGGTCGTCCTAACTGGTGGAGTGCGCCGTGTTGTCTTTTCCGATCTCCGGTACTATCAAATTTCTAAATAAAAAATTGAATTGGTATGTTAATATGCCCAGAGAAAGCAGAAGAAATAAAAAAGAAGCACCAGAATTTTCAGGTAGTATAATTTTAAATCCTAAGAAAAAAACGCGTAAGAAAAGACAAAGAGAGACAGACAGCGAATCTAGTGAAACAAGTGACTCAGAAGGCAGTATACCATCCACTTCTACTCCATTACCTTCAGTAAAAAGCAAAGTGTTAAAAAGTAACATTTCAAAGATTACGGAAGATAGTTATAATCCATATTGTGAACCTCAATTAAACCGGGGTGAAATTAGTATTAACGAGGCGGGGCAATTCGAAGAAGAATTACCTCAAAATCCGGGTGAAAGTGCAAAGTTATTACAAAACTCCTACATTCCAACCCATCACACTTCGGGGAGTTCCATAGAAAGCCGTGAAATCGTTGTGAATCCAGGTTACCCCAATACCAGTAAACAGGTTCGTAAACATCCAAATATTTTTGCAGATATTTTAAAGACACATAATACTGAAGATCACAACATAGCATCACTGTTCGAAGAGAGCCAAGCTCTTGGCGAACAAGTATCCACATCTGAAGCTTCCATTTCAACAGTAACAGAGAAGAAAGTAAAAAATTTACCTTCACAAACCCCGGCAGAGATTCCTTTACCCCCTCCACGTCCACCAACTCCCCCAGTAGCATCATTTCCAAATCTTTCTGAATCATTAATTTTGAAAAAATCTGAAAAATTACCGCAATTCTCAAAAACAATTACAAAGCCAGAGGTGCTGGAGAAAAATACATTACAACAAATTGAAACCAAATCTGAGGCTGGGGAAAGTCCATCCAAATCAAAGAAAACTATTTCCCAACGAACAAAATCTTTTTTCAAAGGCATTTTTGGCGGAAAGGAAATAGAAGTAACTTTAACCACGCCAACTCCAATAAAAAATTCCAAAGACGAAAAATTAGAACTTCTTAGTTCATTTTTAGCTTCCAGCAGGGCATATGCAAATCTCAATTTGGAAGACCAAAATAACTTTACACAGCACAGAGAAGTCATTGACATATTAAGTAGTTCTGACTCTTCGACTACCGAAAGTGAAGAAAAAGATCAGAGTGGACAGGACATTCAAGGTGCCACAAAAAGCTTTGCTAACTTAAAAATCAAGTCGCCCCAAAGCAACATCCAAAATACAGAAGAAAAATTAATTGACCATTCAAAAACGGACCCACTCGGTACGCCAAAACCTGCATCCTCGGACCAAGATCCAGATAAAAACGCCCTTTTTGAAAACCAGTTGAAAAGCGAAAGCCACGCTTGCACATTTTGCAACGCAAAAGGAGAAAAACATCTTTCAGAAAAGTCAGTTTTCAAAAGCTTTGACTGCGCAGAACCAGAAAACAAAAAGAGCAACAGTTCTTCTGAAAAAAATAGCGAAGGAGAGGCTGAAATCCCCAAAAGTCCTTTACAAACAGATTTAGAGGAATTTTCATCTGTTTCAAATACAAGTGAAGACGAAGGAGGAAATCAATCTAGCACAAAACATACGAAGCCACTTATCAGATCAAAACACACAGTTCAAGGAAAGGGTATACTCGTAAGATCCACATTAAAAACCAGCGAAGTCGTTTGTTCTCCCGAAAAAACCTCTGAGATAACTAACCGCTTAATTTTGAAGCCAAAAAGAAGACTCGAAGGGAAACCAGACGCACAAAGCTTTCCATCGGACAATTCCAAAGAAATCTTACTTGACGAAGAAGACGACATGGGAAGCTTCGATATGTTCCCAAAATATAACAGCCCAACTTTGGAAGAAATTGAAGTAGAGCACTTTCTAAAGAAGTTTGAAGTGTTTACAGGTCTAAAAAAATGGGCACCAGAGCAACAAAAATTTGCTCTCTCATTTGCATTTGAAAATCCTGTGGCTCAGACATGGTTTCAGTTACATTCCGATGCCGTTAAAGATGCAAACGTTACTTTCCAAAATCTTGTCGATTTATTTTTAAAGGAAGCTCCTATCACCAGACGAGATTCAATATCAATGTCTGAGCTCATGCTGAAAGAAAACCAAAAACCACATGAATCAGCATTAGCATTTTTGCAAAGAATTAAGCACTTAGCTGGCGGAAGGTGGAACAATCTTACGGAGTCCGAGCTTGTAATCAACTTAATAAAGAAAATCCCAAAGGATGCTGCAAATTTTGCTTTAAATCCGAAACGCCCAGAAACTTTTAAAGAACTTTGCGACCGAATTCGAATATATGAACAAGATCACAGCACACTTCCGTCTACATCCGATTCTGCTGAATTGGCCAAAAAAGTTGATGAGATGAACAATTTATTGATGAAAGCGTTGACGCAGCAAAATAATTTTGGCTCTGCAATTAATCAAATTGGCAGTGGACAAGTTCAGCAACAGCAAGCACAACAAAATGATTTCCAGTCTCGTCAATTTTCTCAGCAACAATTTTACCCAAGAAATGAAAACAACGGAACTCGATTTAATCAGTTTAGAAATTTTAGGGGACGCGGTAGAGGACGTTGGAACAATAATATAGACAGAAATGCAAACAAGCAATGTTTCCGGTGTAATTTATTTGGCCATATAGCCAGGCATTGCAACAATGCTTCCGTCCATTATCCTCCATCGGCGCCTGCTCTTCAAGAATCTCAATACCAATCCAACGATGGATGGAATAATCCAAATCAAGCAGGAAACTCGGCATCGGTTTCCAAGAATCCTGCAACAACGCAAAACACAATGATTTTTCCGTCAAAAAACGAGCAGGCTGGGGGCACGAACAATGGTCAATGATTCAAAGTGTCCCCCGATACGTCAAAAACGCACACTTATATAATTACAACCTAAAAATAGCATTACAAGCATACAACAAGAATAGACACGAGATTGAAAATACAGTTCAGCAAAAAATAAATAAATATTCAAACGCAAATTCGACACCAACAATTCAAATTCAAATTAATCAGACAATAATACACGCACTTCTGGATTCTGGGGCAAGCGTCAGTACCGTAAATTCTTTATTAATCCCAAAGAGCGCAAGTTGTTATCTTATTCCTTTTAAATTATATTCATGCACCGGAAATGCACTTTCTGTGAAAGGAGTTATTCAACTACGTTTTAAAATAGGACAACGAGTCCTCTTTCATCCATTTTTTGTTGTAGAAAACCTTAACACGGATATAATCATTGGCAGCGATTTTAACGAACAACATTTTTGTGTTTTAAGCTACAAAAGGAGAGTTTTTTCATCAGACATTTTTGGAGAAGTTATCTTCAGCTCACCCGAGCATAAGATTTTGTCAAAAAACAATTTAGCACATCTGGCTAAAACTGAAAATCAGGATGAAGAAAGCAATGACAAAAAATATCCCAGTTTTCCGGATGCCATTTTATTTGATATAAAAAAACTTTCCACTTCGCATAGTCAAATTCAGCAAATTACAAACATTTTAGATGCTCCAGTTCCAGACATAAAAATGGACATCCTTGCTCCAACCGTTATCCAGAAAAATGAAGTAAAAGAGAGTAATAAATCTAAAATTGAAAACAAGAGAAGTCACGATTTGATTCAATTTTCCTCAGAAGAGTCTTCCTTTCCGTTGCTTAAATCCATGCAACATCCTAAAGTGAAAATCAGAATTGGGAGAAAAGTAGCTCTCCCCCCAAAGAGCATTACTTTGGTAGACGTGGATGTTGATGGAAAATACAAACATGATTTCTGGACTGAACCGTATCATAAGATAATGGAAAGAAATAATATTCAAATGATTCCTATGCTGCTTTCTTCTAAAACTACAGCGATTCCCATAATCAACGATTCGGTTCATACAGTACATCTCTCAACTGGGACAAATCTAGCAAGGGCAACTAGGGGCGTTTCATCATTTGAAGTAGAAAAATGGCAAAAAGATACAAATGCCCAAAGAACGGCTTACGTAAGAGCGTTTAACGAATTCCAACAAAAATTGGGAAAAGAAGAAGAAAAGGAGCTTTCACAAGAAGAAATGCGCAAAATGATAGAGGAAGAAGTTCATATAGGACCTGAATTAAATCCAGAAGATAAAAACCGATTATTTGATCTACTTTTAAAATACAAAGGAATTTTTTCATGGAAAGAAGATGATTTAGGGAACGTAACCATGTTCAAATACCACATTAATACTGGGGATGCCCTTCCTACACATGTAAAAGGTCATCGCATTTCTTACAAGGAGTCACAATTAATTGAGGAAGTTGTTTCAGACTGGCTTCGAAAAGGAATTATTGAACGAACAGAATCAGCATGGAACACCTTTTTATTTCTTGTTCGTCAGGAGACGCCGGAAGGAACTATAAAACTTAGACCCGTTGGGGACTTTCGCAAATTAAACAGTGTCACAAAGCCTGTGCACTACAAAATGCCTCGAATTGAAGACATTATTCAGTCTTTACAAGGAAAAAAGTATATTTCATCGTTGGATCTGAAAGACGCGTTTCTGCAAATTAAATTAACTGATGAATCAAAACACAAAAGTGCATTCACCACGGAATCGGGGCAATACCAGTTTAACTATCTCGCATTTGGTTTACGATCGGCGCCACAAATTTTTTCGGAGTTCATGAATTTAGTTTTTGAAGGTACCGACAAAGAGGAAATCCGGCATTATATAGACGATGTGTTTTTATCTAATAATGAATATGAAGAACATTTTCAAATAATCGAAATAGCCTTAGAAAGATTATTGAAAAACGGACTAAAAGTTAAACCAAGTAAAATGCGATTATTTTACAAAAAACAGATAATCCTCGGCATTGAGTGCGATGGTGACGGGGTCAGGATGACTGAAAAACAAATTCGGGCAGTGCAAGACCTTCCGAAGCCTAGAACTAAAAAACAGTTACAAAGATGTTTAGGGCTCTTTGTATATTTTAAAAATTATATCAAAGACTATTCCCGAATTGCAAAACCACTCCAAGATCTTTTGCAAAAGGACCAGAGAAGACAGTTGGATTGGAAAGAAGAACATCGCCAATCCTTTGAGGAACTCAAGAAAGCTTTAGTTACCCCTCCAATCCTTTCCCATTTTATACCTAACACAACTGGTGGAATCTTGTCCTGCGACGCCAGCTTAGATGGACTAGGGATTATGCTCCAGCAAGTCCAAAATGGTGAACTAAAGACAATTGGATACGCATCAAAATCCCTAAATAATTCACAGAGAAAATGGGGAGTAACTGACCTTGAGCTTTATGCAATAGTCACAGGATTGAAAAAATTTAGACATTTACTGTGGATGGAACCAGTCGAAATTGTCACAGACCATATTGCATTAACTTATTTACTAACAAAACATAAGCACCAGTGGGAATTCTCATCGAAAATGACCAGAATGCTGCTCTATGTACAGCAATTCAATATTACAAACGTGAGACATCAAAAAGGAAAAATCCATTTTGTTCCAGATTGTTTAAGCAGGGAGCCCATTGGTCCTCCAGATCTGGAAGATTCTTTTGAGGACAGGAATTTGGTTGAATTACCAATTAGACAAATTGAAATACAAGATATATTGTACGAGCAACAAAGAGACGAGGAAGTTTCATTAATCCTTCAAAAAATGCAAGAAGGAAATGCAAAGTTTAAAGCTTTTTTTGTCCAGAATGGATTATTGTTGTACAAAGACAATGCTATGCTGTTGGGAGTCCCATATTTGCCCAAATCCATGAGAATTACACTCTTGACTGATTATCATGAGTCAAAACTAACTTTTCATTTTGGTGCTAACAAAACAATTCATTTGATAAAGAAACGATTTTATTGGAAGGGAATGAGAAATCACATAAAACATTTTTGCGAATCATGTATTACTTGCCAAAAAACAAAGGCCAGAACCGCTAAACCGCAAGGATTACATTCAATTCCTCCAATTCCAGATTCTAAGTCCTGTTTCAGACACATTCAAGTTGACCTAGCAGGCCCAATAAATTTGAGACATACCAAACCGTACGTGATAACTGTGACCTGTAGCCTTTCACGTTTTGTAATAATGGGAAGTTTAAGGAGAGACACAGCCAGAGAAGTTGCTAGATTTCTGTTAATAAAAGTCTTTTTGAAAGTCGGTGTCCCAGAAATAATCATGACAGATTTAGGTACCCATTTTGAAAATTCAATCATGAAGGAACTAACAGAAGGACTTGGAATTAAGCATAATTTTGGAACTTTTGGTCATTCCAAAGCTCAGGGGCAAAATGAGAGAACGCACTTGGAATTAAATAAGAAGGTTCGTGCATATTTACAACAAAAAGATTCATTCAAGCATTGGGACGAAACGCTTGCCTTCATTGAATTCAGCCTAAATAATACTGTGAATAAAACATTGGGAGATTTTACACCCGCTGAAATTGTTTTTGGATTTCGACCGCGATTTCCCCAGGAATCTAAAATTATTTACCCTTCCAATGAAGTGACCGAAAGCCTAACAGAGGGACTTGAGATTAGAAGAGAGCTTGCTCAGCAGAATATAATAAAAAATTGTGTAGAAGCATCAATTATTGCCGATAGAAAAAGAATGGACACAAGTTTTAACGTTGATGAAAAAGTATTGTGCATGAGAATTACAAGAAGGAAAGGAGAACCTGTTAAATTTCAAAATGTTTACGAGGGGCCCATGGTAATAAAAGAGAGATCAGCAACAATTCCACAAAATTATTTATTAGAATATAAAATACGAGGAAAAATCGTACAATTTTGGAGCCACGTAGAGAAAATGAAGAAGTTTGTTTCACGTAATGATGATTATTTGACAAGACAGCTTTTTCTTACTGACAGAGGTGAAAACGAAGCGAAAAATTTGCAGAGAGGTGATAAAGTTGTTAAACAGAGCTCAAAGGAACAGATCATTGAGAAACAAGCAAACGAAGAAAGTATTAATATTGACGATGACGAATTTACCGTAAAGCCAAGATACAATTTGCGCGAGAGAAAGAAATAAATATTTTTATGGGCCCATAAAAAGAACTCTTAAGATACTACTCATTAAAAGGATATGAAATAGCTAATCATAATAAATCAATGGATGCGTAGTATTTTATCACAAATATTTCGCGCAACAGCAGTTTTTAAAGGAAGACGGAAACACAAAGAAAAACTATCGAATTAAAGGAAAATGATGAAAACAGGAAAGATATGAAGAATTTATGATTTGATTAAAATTCGGATTAATCTGAAAGAACACAACGGTTCAGCTACAATTGTCTTTTTTTCTGCAAAAAGAAATAACTAAATATTCGCAAGTTTAAGTAACCTTTTCTAGATTATTTAGCAAGAAACGATTAATTTTTTTTAGCTCCAGGAGAAACAAAGCTCCAGAGTAACACCGTACAATGGAAAACGTTAAAATTAGGATGTGCTTAGCAACCATTCTACTGTTTATTGCTCCAAGTAAAGCAATACCGGAGGAGAAAAATTCGGAGATAGCTTCAGTGAAGCTGTCGAACGGTTTCAGTTTACAAGAAATTGAAAAGATTTTTTATCATTCAACAGCAAATATGTTGTACGTCATCGAAATACCCAAGTTTGAGGAATTCATAGACGAACATGAATGCAAAACGGTCACTTACAGGAATGAGACAAAGTGTGATAAATACTATTCATTGGTTAGAACCATTTTACAAGAAACTAATGAACTTTTGAACCTGACTCTACCCCATTTGGAGGAATCCGAAGAAGAAGAAATCCTTCATCGTTCCAAACGGAATCTTTTACAAAGCTGTTGCTCCGTAGCTACGCTCGACGATGTGAAACAACTCGCGGACGAGGAGTCACAAGTCAAAAATTTGGTAAAAACATTACAAGAACAAATCGACTCCGAACACACGAGCGCAATCCAAGCGGATACGCTCATGTCGAAATATTCCCAAGATATGAAGGAATATTTGCAGACAAGGACTGACGAGATTGAAAACAGAATCACAGATGTTTCTGTAAATGAAAACACTTTATCCATGCAAATGGCAAACTTGGAAGATCTAATATCACTCCAAGCAAAGACGAGTTACCGCTCAGTCCTTTTTACATCCTGGTTGAAGACTCTGACATCCTGTACACAAAAGAACATTCCATATTCGCTTGTGGATCCAGCAACTTTAAAGGTAGACTTGCAAAAACTTTCGGATAGAATAGCCGTAGAAGGCTATCAATTGGGAATTTCATCAAAGCTGGTGCATGAATACTATCGTCTTCAATTAACATCCTGCCATTTTTCCAAAGGAAACCTACAGATAAGGATCAGAATCCCCATCATCGAGATGCTAAACAACTATAAATTGTTTAGCGTCAACAGCCTGCCATTTCGGCACGAAAATTCGATTTGCAACATAAAAATAGATACAACCCATGTAATTCTGAGGAACAATAAAAAAGCTTTGGCAATTAAAGGAACCTCCCTTCAAGAATGCGTAAGACAAGATAACCCACTCTGTAAAGTGCCAAGATATCAGCCAGGAATAATCCACAATCAAGACTGCTTGAATGCAGCTTTTAATGAGTCTATTTCTGTCAACACATTAAAAAATATTTGCAACATGGAATGTTCCAGTTTTGACGCAACGGATCACTTAATAATCCAAATACAAAATCATCAATTCGGGATAATTACAAATGAAAAAATGATAAAAATAACTTGTCCTGGGAGAGAAGAGCAAAGTTTTAATACCTCCACAATTACAGGCTTATTCATTTTGGAATTACCTTGCCACTGTGAAGCCCAAGTTGGCAAACAGGAAATCACAAATGATTTCCCATGCTACAGTGGAGGACCGGAGGAACCCACTGTAAAGCGATCAATAAATGCCTTGTGGACCAAAGAGGACTCTGTTATTATGGCACATGCGCCACTCTTCAACAACCTAACTTCAATATTAAATAAAAAATGGAAAACCCAGATCCCAACGTTCAACTTTAGTGAAAAACCGCTACCCGCGTTGACGATACCTACTCACATTCAATCCGGATCTTACGCAGGATACGCAAGTCTTATAGGTTTATTATTCGTTATAATTGGCATTTTTATAATTTATAAAATAGCAAAGGAAAACACATTTTCTACGGTTATGGGAACTTTAATGGCCAATCTCCCTAACTCAAGAGCTGACGATCAAAAGATTTGGATGGATGAGGCGATGAAAATTGCTGATTTAATGCTTTTATTTTTATTAGTACTTTGTGCTATCATCTGCACACGGATTTTTTACAAATCGAAAGTGTTAAACTATGGATTGGTGAGCTCTAACAGGAAAGCAACTAAATTAACTATTAGGTCATCAAAGAAACATAAAAATACCGCTAAAGCCGAGAATTTCAAAGAAAAATTTATTGACTTTCAAAAAAATGCTGATGCTTCTTCATCAACTCGAGGAAAGCAAGCAGAGGAAATTATTGAGATGAGAACAACAGTTCCACTTTGTCTCCAAAACTCGAAAGGAAAAGACGAAGATAAGTTTTAAAGTTTTTTTTTAATAAACAGGCTTACAGATACGGAAAACTGGACCACAAACAAACGAAAGTAAAACAAACCCAACCCATTTAAAATAGTAATTTTATTCTTTGGTGTATAGATTAAATATTAAATTTCAGGTTTGATAGTGATGGAAAGGCTGCCAAATATCTCTAGAACGGCTAGACGACTTATCATCTTTTTAAAAAACATTGTAACAGTTTTTTACATTGCTTTTCGCGACTTCAACAGCGTTGACGAGACACGCAGGGGACTCCAAGAGGCGAGGAATTTGTTATTCGACATTTTACGACTGATACCACAACAAGAAACAAACGGAAATTTTTCACGCAACCGTAATAACGCAAGTTCGGAAGAAGAGAATCCCCTGTATTCCGACTCCAACTCGTCCGATTTAGAATTGCCTGCTACATTTCCGCCATCCCCAATTTCTCCAATTTCCCCGATTTCCCGTGAATCACCCAACGGAACCTGTACGCAGTGTGGACTAAGAACCGAAATTAGAGAAGAAATTTTTTTCTTACAGGGGCGACTGGACCGTCTAAAACGAAAAATTAGACTCCGTCAAAATCAATAAAAAATAAATTAAAGCAGAAAATAACTGTCCTCTAAATTTTAAAATTTAAGATTTTTATCAAAAAGGATGGATTATTTCGACCCACGGCTGTGCAACCGCTACCGAGACCTCTTCATACTTCTCTTAAGAATGATCGTGCGGGCATTATTACGACTTTTGTTGACTAGTGACCAAGGGGAGCCTTCTTTAGGCCGGACTATTCGTATGATTGTTGGAGTAGATGCCTTACGGGAAGTCCGGACATTCTTGACCAACACCTTGAGACTTATCGATGACCAACAGCGAAGATTCCCGCTATTCCTCCACTATGAGGTACCTACCTGCATGCCCCCTCCCCCATTAAAACAGCGCCCCAGCCAAGAGGAAGTAGCTACAAATTCAAGACGTGACCACCCATTAACTCGGAATGCTTTAGAAAACCAAGCTGCAGTTTCAGCAGCGATTTTATCCAACCGACGATTCAACAGACCAAACAGAAGACATAACTTCAGACTGGACTCTGAAAGAATCGAAACCATAACCATCGAAGAAGACCAAATGGAAACTGAGGACGGTCAACAGGACACTACCGAGAAGGAATCATCTGAAAGTTAAGTTACAAAAAAATCCCTGATCATTGAACAACAATTGTAGAAAAATTATTTAACGATCAAGTTTTAAGAAAATTGCAAGAAGTTTGAACGTAGCAAAGCATTTTAAAAATAAATATTAGAAAAATCTTATCATTTCCAACAATTACAAGTAATCCACAGGTTATAAATAAAAATAAAAAGAAAAAGAAATCCACGCAAAGTTATTAGAATTGTTTAATATTTCCATGAGGATTTGAAATTAATTGTTAAATCTTGACCACTTCAAAGTAGGTAAAATCTCGCAACACCCCGACTTCAAAAATCGGATCGCTTCATCAAATTGTTTCGACTTTTTATTTAATTTAAAGACTTCTGTAAACAACATGGACAAGAAAAATTAGTAGAGTGAAGCAGATGAATATGTATGACAATCATCTATGTTTAGGATATGTGACAGCCTCCAGATAAGTTTACTGAATTATTCTTGTACTAACATTTTAAAAAATCATGTAATTTATTACAACAAAAAAAACTAACCGATAAATTTTAAGGAAAATAAATGCAAGTGAAAACTAAAATGATTATGTCAAATGATTATAATTGAAAATTTCTTTAGCAATAAATCTTTTGTTTTGGGAGAGGTGAGGTACTTGCAGTACAGAAAAGCGTTATTATCAGGGCATTATCACCCGTAGCATTTAAAAAGAAAATTGGCATTATTATGTACAAGGAATAAAGGGAATAGATCATTTACGATTTTGTTAGCTATTAACCTGATAGTTACGGCAACGAAAAACTAAAACCAACCTTACACGACTAAATAAAGCTATTCGGAGAATCTAACTCATTACTATTATTGAAGATTTTCTTCAGACTTGTAACACCGAACAGAGCCAAAGCTTATAAAACCCTTATGGCCGGAATTTCGATTTTTAAACTGAAAAACTTGCAAAGATTATCAAACTAAATGTTTGGATAGATGAAATGTTAATGCTTATTGATAAGATAAAAACGTAAAATTTGCTTAAAAATTTAGTAGCGAATGTTTTCATTTGTCTACGAGAATACAACAAGATCTAATCATATTTCCAATCAAATTAATGTATCTCTTTCACGTAAACTAGCAATAATTGTTTGAAATTGTGAAAGGGTGCCTAATTAGGGTGCAACAAAAATTAGAAAGATACGACAATAGTCGTATTTAGTCCTCTAAGGTTGAGTTTTACAGAAAAACTTTTAGTATATAACCGTCCTCTAGAGGTTAAGCAAATAATTTATGTAAGACTTAAATTTTTATCTTTTAAATTTTTTGGGTTTTTGGGGAAGGTGAGTCAGGAATCAGCATTCCTGTAGGATTAAGTACACGAATTAATTTAGAAACACGATTAATTAAGATAACTGGACCGTGATGTTTCGGTTTTGATTAGAGTAATATTTATTTAAGCAGAGCATAACATTACGCTCTACGTGTTTAGTTAAGATAAAATACTTCCTTTTAATTAAGTTACTTTTTCCTTGTAGGAAAATATATAAGTAGGGAGGAGGAAAATGAGAGAAGAAAAGGGGATTGATTGATTGATTGATTGAAGATTTGGAATAAATTAAACTAATCAAAGATAATAACTGTAAATTTGTTTTCTTCAAGCATTGATTTGATCTTCGGGTTACGCCCTGGCGACGAAGGTCGTCCTAACTGGTGGAGTGCGCCGTGTTGTCTTTTCCGATCTCCGGTACTATCAAATTTCTAAATAAAAAATTGAATTGGTATGTTAATATGCCCAGAGAAAGCAGAAGAAATAAAAAAGAAGCACCAGAATTTTCAGGTAGTATAATTTTAAATCCTAAGAAAAAAACGCGTAAGAAAAGACAAAGAGAGACAGACAGCGAATCTAGTGAAACAAGTGACTCAGAAGGCAGTATACCATCCACTTCTACTCCATTACCTTCAGTAAAAAGCAAAGTGTTAAAAAGTAACATTTCAAAGATTACGGAAGATAGTTATAATCCATATTGTGAACCTCAATTAAACCGGGGTGAAATTAGTATTAACGAGGCGGGGCAATTCGAAGAAGAATTACCTCAAAATCCGGGTGAAAGTGCAAAGTTATTACAAAACTCCTACATTCCAACCCATCACACTTCGGGGAGTTCCATAGAAAGCCGTGAAATCGTTGTGAATCCAGGTTACCCCAATACCAGTAAACAGGTTCGTAAACATCCAAATATTTTTGCAGATATTTTAAAGACACATAATACTGAAGATCACAACATAGCATCACTGTTCGAAGAGAGCCAAGCTCTTGGCGAACAAGTATCCACATCTGAAGCTTCCATTTCAACAGTAACAGAGAAGAAAGTAAAAAATTTACCTTCACAAACCCCGGCAGAGATTCCTTTACCCCCTCCACGTCCACCAACTCCCCCAGTAGCATCATTTCCAAATCTTTCTGAATCATTAATTTTGAAAAAATCTGAAAAATTACCGCAATTCTCAAAAACAATTACAAAGCCAGAGGTGCTGGAGAAAAATACATTACAACAAATTGAAACCAAATCTGAGGCTGGGGAAAGTCCATCCAAATCAAAGAAAACTATTTCCCAACGAACAAAATCTTTTTTCAAAGGCATTTTTGGCGGAAAGGAAATAGAAGTAACTTTAACCACGCCAACTCCAATAAAAAATTCCAAAGACGAAAAATTAGAACTTCTTAGTTCATTTTTAGCTTCCAGCAGGGCATATGCAAATCTCAATTTGGAAGACCAAAATAACTTTACACAGCACAGAGAAGTCATTGACATATTAAGTAGTTCTGACTCTTCGACTACCGAAAGTGAAGAAAAAGATCAGAGTGGACAGGACATTCAAGGTGCCACAAAAAGCTTTGCTAACTTAAAAATCAAGTCGCCCCAAAGCAACATCCAAAATACAGAAGAAAAATTAATTGACCATTCAAAAACGGACCCACTCGGTACGCCAAAACCTGCATCCTCGGACCAAGATCCAGATAAAAACGCCCTTTTTGAAAACCAGTTGAAAAGCGAAAGCCACGCTTGCACATTTTGCAACGCAAAAGGAGAAAAACATCTTTCAGAAAAGTCAGTTTTCAAAAGCTTTGACTGCGCAGAACCAGAAAACAAAAAGAGCAACAGTTCTTCTGAAAAAAATAGCGAAGGAGAGGCTGAAATCCCCAAAAGTCCTTTACAAACAGATTTAGAGGAATTTTCATCTGTTTCAAATACAAGTGAAGACGAAGGAGGAAATCAATCTAGCACAAAACATACGAAGCCACTTATCAGATCAAAACACACAGTTCAAGGAAAGGGTATACTCGTAAGATCCACATTAAAAACCAGCGAAGTCGTTTGTTCTCCCGAAAAAACCTCTGAGATAACTAACCGCTTAATTTTGAAGCCAAAAAGAAGACTCGAAGGGAAACCAGACGCACAAAGCTTTCCATCGGACAATTCCAAAGAAATCTTACTTGACGAAGAAGACGACATGGGAAGCTTCGATATGTTCCCAAAATATAACAGCCCAACTTTGGAAGAAATTGAAGTAGAGCACTTTCTAAAGAAGTTTGAAGTGTTTACAGGTCTAAAAAAATGGGCACCAGAGCAACAAAAATTTGCTCTCTCATTTGCATTTGAAAATCCTGTGGCTCAGACATGGTTTCAGTTACATTCCGATGCCGTTAAAGATGCAAACGTTACTTTCCAAAATCTTGTCGATTTATTTTTAAAGGAAGCTCCTATCACCAGACGAGATTCAATATCAATGTCTGAGCTCATGCTGAAAGAAAACCAAAAACCACATGAATCAGCATTAGCATTTTTGCAAAGAATTAAGCACTTAGCTGGCGGAAGGTGGAACAATCTTACGGAGTCCGAGCTTGTAATCAACTTAATAAAGAAAATCCCAAAGGATGCTGCAAATTTTGCTTTAAATCCGAAACGCCCAGAAACTTTTAAAGAACTTTGCGACCGAATTCGAATATATGAACAAGATCACAGCACACTTCCGTCTACATCCGATTCTGCTGAATTGGCCAAAAAAGTTGATGAGATGAACAATTTATTGATGAAAGCGTTGACGCAGCAAAATAATTTTGGCTCTGCAATTAATCAAATTGGCAGTGGACAAGTTCAGCAACAGCAAGCACAACAAAATGATTTCCAGTCTCGTCAATTTTCTCAGCAACAATTTTACCCAAGAAATGAAAACAACGGAACTCGATTTAATCAGTTTAGAAATTTTAGGGGACGCGGTAGAGGACGTTGGAACAATAATATAGACAGAAATGCAAACAAGCAATGTTTCCGGTGTAATTTATTTGGCCATATAGCCAGGCATTGCAACAATGCTTCCGTCCATTATCCTCCATCGGCGCCTGCTCTTCAAGAATCTCAATACCAATCCAACGATGGATGGAATAATCCAAATCAAGCAGGAAACTCGGCATCGGTTTCCAAGAATCCTGCAACAACGCAAAACACAATGATTTTTCCGTCAAAAAACGAGCAGGCTGGGGGCACGAACAATGGTCAATGATTCAAAGTGTCCCCCGATACGTCAAAAACGCACACTTATATAATTACAACCTAAAAATAGCATTACAAGCATACAACAAGAATAGACACGAGATTGAAAATACAGTTCAGCAAAAAATAAATAAATATTCAAACGCAAATTCGACACCAACAATTCAAATTCAAATTAATCAGACAATAATACACGCACTTCTGGATTCTGGGGCAAGCGTCAGTACCGTAAATTCTTTATTAATCCCAAAGAGCGCAAGTTGTTATCTTATTCCTTTTAAATTATATTCATGCACCGGAAATGCACTTTCTGTGAAAGGAGTTATTCAACTACGTTTTAAAATAGGACAACGAGTCCTCTTTCATCCATTTTTTGTTGTAGAAAACCTTAACACGGATATAATCATTGGCAGCGATTTTAACGAACAACATTTTTGTGTTTTAAGCTACAAAAGGAGAGTTTTTTCATCAGACATTTTTGGAGAAGTTATCTTCAGCTCACCCGAGCATAAGATTTTGTCAAAAAACAATTTAGCACATCTGGCTAAAACTGAAAATCAGGATGAAGAAAGCAATGACAAAAAATATCCCAGTTTTCCGGATGCCATTTTATTTGATATAAAAAAACTTTCCACTTCGCATAGTCAAATTCAGCAAATTACAAACATTTTAGATGCTCCAGTTCCAGACATAAAAATGGACATCCTTGCTCCAACCGTTATCCAGAAAAATGAAGTAAAAGAGAGTAATAAATCTAAAATTGAAAACAAGAGAAGTCACGATTTGATTCAATTTTCCTCAGAAGAGTCTTCCTTTCCGTTGCTTAAATCCATGCAACATCCTAAAGTGAAAATCAGAATTGGGAGAAAAGTAGCTCTCCCCCCAAAGAGCATTACTTTGGTAGACGTGGATGTTGATGGAAAATACAAACATGATTTCTGGACTGAACCGTATCATAAGATAATGGAAAGAAATAATATTCAAATGATTCCTATGCTGCTTTCTTCTAAAACTACAGCGATTCCCATAATCAACGATTCGGTTCATACAGTACATCTCTCAACTGGGACAAATCTAGCAAGGGCAACTAGGGGCGTTTCATCATTTGAAGTAGAAAAATGGCAAAAAGATACAAATGCCCAAAGAACGGCTTACGTAAGAGCGTTTAACGAATTCCAACAAAAATTGGGAAAAGAAGAAGAAAAGGAGCTTTCACAAGAAGAAATGCGCAAAATGATAGAGGAAGAAGTTCATATAGGACCTGAATTAAATCCAGAAGATAAAAACCGATTATTTGATCTACTTTTAAAATACAAAGGAATTTTTTCATGGAAAGAAGATGATTTAGGGAACGTAACCATGTTCAAATACCACATTAATACTGGGGATGCCCTTCCTACACATGTAAAAGGTCATCGCATTTCTTACAAGGAGTCACAATTAATTGAGGAAGTTGTTTCAGACTGGCTTCGAAAAGGAATTATTGAACGAACAGAATCAGCATGGAACACCTTTTTATTTCTTGTTCGTCAGGAGACGCCGGAAGGAACTATAAAACTTAGACCCGTTGGGGACTTTCGCAAATTAAACAGTGTCACAAAGCCTGTGCACTACAAAATGCCTCGAATTGAAGACATTATTCAGTCTTTACAAGGAAAAAAGTATATTTCATCGTTGGATCTGAAAGACGCGTTTCTGCAAATTAAATTAACTGATGAATCAAAACACAAAAGTGCATTCACCACGGAATCGGGGCAATACCAGTTTAACTATCTCGCATTTGGTTTACGATCGGCGCCACAAATTTTTTCGGAGTTCATGAATTTAGTTTTTGAAGGTACCGACAAAGAGGAAATCCGGCATTATATAGACGATGTGTTTTTATCTAATAATGAATATGAAGAACATTTTCAAATAATCGAAATAGCCTTAGAAAGATTATTGAAAAACGGACTAAAAGTTAAACCAAGTAAAATGCGATTATTTTACAAAAAACAGATAATCCTCGGCATTGAGTGCGATGGTGACGGGGTCAGGATGACTGAAAAACAAATTCGGGCAGTGCAAGACCTTCCGAAGCCTAGAACTAAAAAACAGTTACAAAGATGTTTAGGGCTCTTTGTATATTTTAAAAATTATATCAAAGACTATTCCCGAATTGCAAAACCACTCCAAGATCTTTTGCAAAAGGACCAGAGAAGACAGTTGGATTGGAAAGAAGAACATCGCCAATCCTTTGAGGAACTCAAGAAAGCTTTAGTTACCCCTCCAATCCTTTCCCATTTTATACCTAACACAACTGGTGGAATCTTGTCCTGCGACGCCAGCTTAGATGGACTAGGGATTATGCTCCAGCAAGTCCAAAATGGTGAACTAAAGACAATTGGATACGCATCAAAATCCCTAAATAATTCACAGAGAAAATGGGGAGTAACTGACCTTGAGCTTTATGCAATAGTCACAGGATTGAAAAAATTTAGACATTTACTGTGGATGGAACCAGTCGAAATTGTCACAGACCATATTGCATTAACTTATTTACTAACAAAACATAAGCACCAGTGGGAATTCTCATCGAAAATGACCAGAATGCTGCTCTATGTACAGCAATTCAATATTACAAACGTGAGACATCAAAAAGGAAAAATCCATTTTGTTCCAGATTGTTTAAGCAGGGAGCCCATTGGTCCTCCAGATCTGGAAGATTCTTTTGAGGACAGGAATTTGGTTGAATTACCAATTAGACAAATTGAAATACAAGATATATTGTACGAGCAACAAAGAGACGAGGAAGTTTCATTAATCCTTCAAAAAATGCAAGAAGGAAATGCAAAGTTTAAAGCTTTTTTTGTCCAGAATGGATTATTGTTGTACAAAGACAATGCTATGCTGTTGGGAGTCCCATATTTGCCCAAATCCATGAGAATTACACTCTTGACTGATTATCATGAGTCAAAACTAACTTTTCATTTTGGTGCTAACAAAACAATTCATTTGATAAAGAAACGATTTTATTGGAAGGGAATGAGAAATCACATAAAACATTTTTGCGAATCATGTATTACTTGCCAAAAAACAAAGGCCAGAACCGCTAAACCGCAAGGATTACATTCAATTCCTCCAATTCCAGATTCTAAGTCCTGTTTCAGACACATTCAAGTTGACCTAGCAGGCCCAATAAATTTGAGACATACCAAACCGTACGTGATAACTGTGACCTGTAGCCTTTCACGTTTTGTAATAATGGGAAGTTTAAGGAGAGACACAGCCAGAGAAGTTGCTAGATTTCTGTTAATAAAAGTCTTTTTGAAAGTCGGTGTCCCAGAAATAATCATGACAGATTTAGGTACCCATTTTGAAAATTCAATCATGAAGGAACTAACAGAAGGACTTGGAATTAAGCATAATTTTGGAACTTTTGGTCATTCCAAAGCTCAGGGGCAAAATGAGAGAACGCACTTGGAATTAAATAAGAAGGTTCGTGCATATTTACAACAAAAAGATTCATTCAAGCATTGGGACGAAACGCTTGCCTTCATTGAATTCAGCCTAAATAATACTGTGAATAAAACATTGGGAGATTTTACACCCGCTGAAATTGTTTTTGGATTTCGACCGCGATTTCCCCAGGAATCTAAAATTATTTACCCTTCCAATGAAGTGACCGAAAGCCTAACAGAGGGACTTGAGATTAGAAGAGAGCTTGCTCAGCAGAATATAATAAAAAATTGTGTAGAAGCATCAATTATTGCCGATAGAAAAAGAATGGACACAAGTTTTAACGTTGATGAAAAAGTATTGTGCATGAGAATTACAAGAAGGAAAGGAGAACCTGTTAAATTTCAAAATGTTTACGAGGGGCCCATGGTAATAAAAGAGAGATCAGCAACAATTCCACAAAATTATTTATTAGAATATAAAATACGAGGAAAAATCGTACAATTTTGGAGCCACGTAGAGAAAATGAAGAAGTTTGTTTCACGTAATGATGATTATTTGACAAGACAGCTTTTTCTTACTGACAGAGGTGAAAACGAAGCGAAAAATTTGCAGAGAGGTGATAAAGTTGTTAAACAGAGCTCAAAGGAACAGATCATTGAGAAACAAGCAAACGAAGAAAGTATTAATATTGACGATGACGAATTTACCGTAAAGCCAAGATACAATTTGCGCGAGAGAAAGAAATAAATATTTTTATGGGCCCATAAAAAGAACTCTTAAGATACTACTCATTAAAAGGATATGAAATAGCTAATCATAATAAATCAATGGATGCGTAGTATTTTATCACAAATATTTCGCGCAACAGCAGTTTTTAAAGGAAGACGGAAACACAAAGAAAAACTATCGAATTAAAGGAAAATGATGAAAACAGGAAAGATATGAAGAATTTATGATTTGATTAAAATTCGGATTAATCTGAAAGAACACAACGGTTCAGCTACAATTGTCTTTTTTTCTGCAAAAAGAAATAACTAAATATTCGCAAGTTTAAGTAACCTTTTCTAGATTATTTAGCAAGAAACGATTAATTTTTTTTAGCTCCAGGAGAAACAAAGCTCCAGAGTAACACCGTACAATGGAAAACGTTAAAATTAGGATGTGCTTAGCAACCATTCTACTGTTTATTGCTCCAAGTAAAGCAATACCGGAGGAGAAAAATTCGGAGATAGCTTCAGTGAAGCTGTCGAACGGTTTCAGTTTACAAGAAATTGAAAAGATTTTTTATCATTCAACAGCAAATATGTTGTACGTCATCGAAATACCCAAGTTTGAGGAATTCATAGACGAACATGAATGCAAAACGGTCACTTACAGGAATGAGACAAAGTGTGATAAATACTATTCATTGGTTAGAACCATTTTACAAGAAACTAATGAACTTTTGAACCTGACTCTACCCCATTTGGAGGAATCCGAAGAAGAAGAAATCCTTCATCGTTCCAAACGGAATCTTTTACAAAGCTGTTGCTCCGTAGCTACGCTCGACGATGTGAAACAACTCGCGGACGAGGAGTCACAAGTCAAAAATTTGGTAAAAACATTACAAGAACAAATCGACTCCGAACACACGAGCGCAATCCAAGCGGATACGCTCATGTCGAAATATTCCCAAGATATGAAGGAATATTTGCAGACAAGGACTGACGAGATTGAAAACAGAATCACAGATGTTTCTGTAAATGAAAACACTTTATCCATGCAAATGGCAAACTTGGAAGATCTAATATCACTCCAAGCAAAGACGAGTTACCGCTCAGTCCTTTTTACATCCTGGTTGAAGACTCTGACATCCTGTACACAAAAGAACATTCCATATTCGCTTGTGGATCCAGCAACTTTAAAGGTAGACTTGCAAAAACTTTCGGATAGAATAGCCGTAGAAGGCTATCAATTGGGAATTTCATCAAAGCTGGTGCATGAATACTATCGTCTTCAATTAACATCCTGCCATTTTTCCAAAGGAAACCTACAGATAAGGATCAGAATCCCCATCATCGAGATGCTAAACAACTATAAATTGTTTAGCGTCAACAGCCTGCCATTTCGGCACGAAAATTCGATTTGCAACATAAAAATAGATACAACCCATGTAATTCTGAGGAACAATAAAAAAGCTTTGGCAATTAAAGGAACCTCCCTTCAAGAATGCGTAAGACAAGATAACCCACTCTGTAAAGTGCCAAGATATCAGCCAGGAATAATCCACAATCAAGACTGCTTGAATGCAGCTTTTAATGAGTCTATTTCTGTCAACACATTAAAAAATATTTGCAACATGGAATGTTCCAGTTTTGACGCAACGGATCACTTAATAATCCAAATACAAAATCATCAATTCGGGATAATTACAAATGAAAAAATGATAAAAATAACTTGTCCTGGGAGAGAAGAGCAAAGTTTTAATACCTCCACAATTACAGGCTTATTCATTTTGGAATTACCTTGCCACTGTGAAGCCCAAGTTGGCAAACAGGAAATCACAAATGATTTCCCATGCTACAGTGGAGGACCGGAGGAACCCACTGTAAAGCGATCAATAAATGCCTTGTGGACCAAAGAGGACTCTGTTATTATGGCACATGCGCCACTCTTCAACAACCTAACTTCAATATTAAATAAAAAATGGAAAACCCAGATCCCAACGTTCAACTTTAGTGAAAAACCGCTACCCGCGTTGACGATACCTACTCACATTCAATCCGGATCTTACGCAGGATACGCAAGTCTTATAGGTTTATTATTCGTTATAATTGGCATTTTTATAATTTATAAAATAGCAAAGGAAAACACATTTTCTACGGTTATGGGAACTTTAATGGCCAATCTCCCTAACTCAAGAGCTGACGATCAAAAGATTTGGATGGATGAGGCGATGAAAATTGCTGATTTAATGCTTTTATTTTT